>JAZGTK010000941.1:0-48361 GCA_036877625.1 Ambastaia sidthimunki
GTAGGAATGTTCCATCATCCTGGAGTAGGGGGTTGTTAGTACATTGTTTGCTTTGTACTGGAATTGTACATTTATGTTGATTTATGGAAACTTTTTGTTTTGTGAAATATATGGATTTACTGAATTATTTAATTTGTAATCTAATTTGTAAATTGATTTCATGTAATAATTCACATTAATTCATGACTGTACATGGGCTGGACCCATGGCTATAAAGGGCTGACTTTGTCTGGTCTGGGGAGTCTTCTTCTTTTTCAGACAGACCTCTCTGAGAAGACTCAGAAATAACATCTCTGAGTCAATAAAATGTTGTAAATGTAATTACAAGCAATGTCTCCTGCCTTCTTTCTGGTCATGTCTTCACAGCTTGGTAGCGGGGAGACCGCGCTTGTGATACCCAAAGCAGACAAAGAGCTGGTCAGACTTGCTCCACAGGGCAGCTCTGTGGACGTATGCGTCCAGTGCTCAGACTGGACACACACAGTTAAGCTTCTGCTGGTCGTTCTCCCGAAAGGGAGGACAGAACGCCTGCAGTACGACTGGCCATAGTACGGTAGAAGGAACCTTAGAGACATAACCTGGTCTCGGGTACAGAAAAGCTTTGGCCAAACTTGGCGCAAAGTCTAAATAGGAAGGAACCACAGAAAGGGCCTGGAGGTCACCCACTCTCCGTCTTGGCGGACAGAAGATGATTAGAGATTTCCCCAATGGGCTTGAAAGGAGGGGCACAAAGGGCCTCAGCCACAGCCAGGTCCCAAGGTGGGACACGAGTTCGTACCTGGGGCCTCAGCCTCAGTGCACCTCTGAGGAAACGTGTAACCAGGGGGTGTCTACCTACTGTATAAGCACCAATAGAGGCGTGGTAGGCCGATATTGCCGCCACATAGACCTTAATGGTGGAGTAGGCTAACCCTGCAGAGAGCTGTGCCTGCAGGAACTCCAGGACTGCAAAAGTCCTCCTGAGCTCAGTCACATCCTCAGATGTGAGGCTCCTGCTCTCATCTAATTCTCTTAGCAGGTCAGCCTGGTAAGCCTGCAACACTCCCATGGTGTGGGACACTCCAACACTCCCGCAGCCATGTACCCCCTGCCCAGAAGCGCTGAGATGGTGCGCAGCGGCTTAGAGGGCAGGGACGAAGCCTTCAAGGACGATGCCTCACCGGGGGACAGATAGCTGGCTAGCATCTGCTCGACCCGGGGTATTGCCTTATAGCCATGCTCACCGGAACCTGCCACGTTACCATAGTAATTCACGGTTGGGTTGAAGATACGGGACGAGTATGGCTTTCCCCACAATCTAGACACCTCAGCATGCAGATCGGGGAAAAAAGGAGGGCTCCTGCATGCGGATTATAAGGGCCACCCAGGTATTACCATTCCAATTAACACTGTAAAACATTTTGGAAAAGACCTTTTATTCAATACCTCTCTCATAAAAATACTTATATATCTTTATCCCACAACGAGGACCATCAAGATCTGGCTAGAAGGTGCTGACTCCACTCTTCAGCATCAACTCCAGCACACAGACTGGAGTGCGTTTGCTACCCAGGCCACTACAAACTCTCTGATTAACATCAACACTTACACCGACTCTGTCCTGAAGCATATCAATAGGTGTGTGGACAGAGTGACCAAACACAAAAAAATAAAAACCTTCCCTAATCAGAAGCCCTGGATGAACAGAGAGGTTGGCCTCCTGCTCAAAACTGGAGATGCAGCCTTCAGGTCTGGAGACCGGGAAGCTTACAGCTCAGCCAGAGCCAACCTGAGAAGGGGTATCCGTCAAGCCAAGCTCACCCACAAACAAAGGATCGAAGAGCACTTCAACTCCTCACAATGCAAGGAAGGCTGCTGGAAGCAAGGAAGGCAGCTGGCCCTGATGGAATACCTGGGCGTGTACTTAAAACCTGTGCAGAGCAGCTGGCGGGGGTCTTTAAAGACATTTTTAATCTGTCCCTGGCCCAAACAGTTGTCCCCACTAGTTTTAAGTCCTCCACCATTGTGCCAGTACCGAAGCACTTAACTGCCTCTGTCCTCAATGACTTCCATCCCATCGCACTCACCCCCATCATTGCCAAGTCCTTTGAGAGGCTTGTTTCATTCCATCTCAAATGCTGCCTCCCTGCTACATTGGACCCACATCAGTTTGCCTATTGCCACAAAAGGTCAACAGAGGATGCCATCTCTACAACACTCCACTCTGCCCTAATCCACTTGGACAATCACAATACATATGCCAGATTGCTGTTCATTGACTGCAGTTCTGCTTTTAACATTGTGATCCCTTCCAAGCTTAGCCAGCTTGGAATCAGCACATCCTTTTGCAACTGGACTCTTGACTTTCTGACTAACAGACCCCAGTCAGTTAAGCTAGATAACCTCTCCTCCTCCATCATTACCCTGAACACTGGCGTGCCACAGGGCTGCGTGCTAAGCCCTCTTCTGTTCTCTCTGTTCACCCAAGACTGCGTACCCGTTCATGGCTCTAACACCGTAATCAAGTTCTCAGATGACACCACGGTGGTAGGCCTGATCAAAGATAATGATGATTCGGCCTAGAGAGATGAGGTACAGCACCTGACTTCATGGTGTACCGCCAACAACCTGGAACTAAACACCCAAAAGACCAAAGAGATCATCGTGGATTTCAGGTGGACCAGGAACCATGCACATCTCCCCAAACACATCAACGGAGCTGCAGTGGAGCAGGTGTCGAGTTTCAAGTTCCTTGGCACCCACATTACTGATGACCTCACCTGGTCCTTAAACACCTCCACTCTGGTCAAAAAGGCGCAGCAGCGCCTTTACTTCCTAAGGAGCCTCAAGAAAGTTCACCTGTGTCCCAGGATCCTTGTGGACTTCTATCGCTGCACTATTGAGAGCATACTCACCAGCTGCATCTCAGTGTGGTACAGCAGCTGCTCCGCTTCAGACCGGGAAGCTCTCCAGAGGGTGGTGAAATCTGCCCAAAGGATCATCGGCACCCAGCTACCTTCCATTGAGAGCATATATCTCAAGCTCCACTGTTTATTACTATTGACACTTTTCATTCTACTCATATCCTGTACATATTCTGTATAATATTGTATATTGCTACTCCACTGGACTTACTGTATGTAATACTGTATGTCATACTCCTGCACTTTACTGTGTATATAACACCATATTATTGCACTTCTGGTTAGATGCTAATGGCATTTCATTATCTCTGTACTTGTACTCTGCATAATGACAATAAAGTTGAATCTAATATAATTTATATGTGGTCTACTTTTACAATTTAGATTTTCTTGGTCATATGAAAGATAAAATCGAATGTTTAAAAATATATTCATAATCTGAAATAATCCCAGTGAAAAGAGGGTCTGATGTACTGCTCATACATGTGTAAACTGTTACACAATTCTAATTCTAAATATTTTATATAGTAACCATTTTGTCCGTAACAGGGTTGACAAATAAATCGTAGTAGATAACATGTCATAAAATAAATAGCCTGAGATGGCACCATATAATTTAGTCACTTTAAGATGTCTTCTTTCTATAGATGTTTTAAAAATGGAGAAAAAAAAAGATTTTATATTTAAATTTTTCAAAGTTGAAAATGTACCGATTTCGTGGAAGGACCCAATAACTGTAAGTAAACTGTATAAACTGTAAGAAAATTATATTGGTGAAAAGTTATGTTGTTCTACCTAAAAATTGATGATGAATAATAAAAATAAACAAACTAAATGAAAAAAGTAGACATCAAAGTACTTGCAAATGGCTTTTAGGTCAGGTTTAGGTTTTCAGAGGGGCAAAAATGGTAAAGCAGACACATTATACTGAACTGTACATATCAGATAATCAGATCTACAATTAAATAGGTGTAATAGGTCATATAATTAGCATCATGTCTACAGTTACACTCCATTTCCCTGCTAAGAGCATATTGCTCATAAAAAAATTGACACTACAGAGTTAAATGAGATTCTTTATCTTGCATGAATAATTAAGAAAAAGTATCCTCAGCACGTGGCGGACCATATTGTGTGTGAGTGTGTATTAGCGTTGGCTGTGCCCAGATGTCCACTGCACTCAGCTAGCGGCCATAAGGTCAAGGCTCATCCTGACCTTTGTCAGTTAGGATGATCAGCGTGGTCACTGCTGTAGTGCCATATCTGCTGAACAGATGGACAGAACAACCCCCCAAACCTCTTCCCACTTAAAAATCAAGGCAGATTTAAGCTTTGCTTCCCTACTCACATCCACCAGCTAATGTCGTATTGAGATGTACAACAGGAAAACAGCTGAAAAAACCTTTTAAAAAATAAAGACACACCTTATGTGAAGCTCACATGCTCTTAAAAGTTAACTGCAATATTAATGTAGAGTTATTAATGTAATACCAATAAATGTCTGGTTCAACATAAAGGTCATTATAATACCAGTATATTACTAATAATATGTCTAATATTAGTATGCTTACAATAACATACTATATATTAGTATATTATTTGTATAATATTAGTATTGATATACATGGTTAAAGAAAGCTGTTCCTTTAAATTAGTATTGGAAAATAATACTGAAAAAGACTAGAACCATCTTAAAGGAGTCAGATTCAATGCAGAGAATCTGGTCTTACTATTAAATGTGAAGCACTGAGTCCAACAACTTCCTGTCAATAACTAAAACTAAATCAATTGGTCAGATGAATTATATTTTTCCGCACAATTAAAATACTAAAATGAAGATTTTATAAGGTTGGCTGTGAATGTTCACTTCCTGGTAAGTTACCTAGGTACCTGTTCAAAGTTTGTGCCCTTGTTCAATAAGCTTTTAGTTCACCCTGCACACTAAGTCCTCCCCTTTCTAAAACCCGGAGATTTTATTATCTGCAAAACATTGATCTAAGCGCATGTTAAATTATTTTTTACTCATGATATATTGATGGTGTTCTAATGCAATGAAACTGATCCTACAAATACATTTAAATTTAGTGGACATATGTACTAGATCTTCAACGATGCATAAGTGTTTTATTAGTATTATTTATGTACCTGTGAGTATTGAATGTTTCTGTGCATGCTGATTTACTGAGTTTAAACGCTTCTATAATTAAACTTTTTACAAAATAATAAATAATAATAATAATATCTTGAATCAAAATAAGACACATAATGAAGAGCATGCATATCATTTACTAAATTTACCTAAACACAATACATGTCACTCACTTTACTTTACATATGTATCAGCAAGCATTGCCAGAGTTATGCTAAAAATAAAAACTGCACCAATTCATTTGGAAGATGTGAATCCTAATGTTACGATTATGAGAGTGTGTGTTTGCTGTTTGTGTGTGCAGACAGGTACAGTCACACATCACAGCAACACTGTATGAGAGCTGTGGGTCTTTCACGGTTATTAGGGGAGTGTGCAAGACAAAACTATAGTATAAGTGACAATTTAAGTAGTTGGGTCATTATCCTCTCACTTTTAACCCTCTTGCTGTGTAAGTGTGTGTGTGCCATCCTCCTGGCCTGATAGCCATTGCAAAGCCTCAGGGAACAGCTCAAAATCAATACTGTTCCACTCCTCCATCTTTCTCTTCATTTAATAACTCGCAACCTTTGTATCAATGTTCAGCTGATCTTTCTTCATCTACAAAATCTCATTGTCTCAAATTTAGCCTTTTCCCTTCCAGATGAAAATGACTGTCTTTTTCCCTTTGCCTTGATATTTTCTGCCTTGTTATTATATATTATTAATTTTTGAACATGTACAGTATATAGGGGTATCTGATGCATAACATGTACACAGGCTATTTATCATTGTCATCAAGGTTTTAGATTAAAATGTATATAAATGTATATAAGGAAAATAATTTATCTTAGGTAAGATAAACTAAGATAACTGGCTGTAACTGGCTTCTTTTAAATCAGGCAAAATCCTTTTATTAAATACATTTTCCATGTAGTCTTTCAATTAATATAAGATCATAAAAGCAGTGTCTAAAAATTTAAAAAAGCATAAAAGCAAAATGCTGTTGAAATGTATAGCATGTCATTCCCAAAGATGTCAAATATTTACTGTTTAATATTTAATGGCATGTGCTTAAAATTTATAAATAAAACAAAATTAGTTGGTTAGTTTAGAAATGAAAACTTTTGAACTTCTTGTTGACTTTAATATTTAATCCACTATAAAACTTTCATGAAATGTAGAACTTTGAAATCTGAAGCTTTTAATAATAGTTCTTTAAAAGTGTCTCATCTACTGTCTGAAGCATCCACCATTTTATGTCTGGCTGTTGGAAGGAGAAATCTTTTACTAATGAAACAAATAATTATTTTACTTTTTTTTTTAAAGGCTTTTTTTTGAGGCTTTGGTGGGTAAAAATCAATAATGAGGTGTATTTTTTTAAATAGATTTTATTTATACATATAGTCTTTTGCAGTAAAAACCCTTCACAATTATGTTGTGAGATACTCAGACCAAAGGTACCGAGAAGTCATTTTAAAAAGCATTCGAACCTTTCTTTACACAAATGCGAGCGACTGCATTCTTTCCATGGAAAACCCAAAGGTTTTCTTGTATAAATCAGGGGTGGGGAAAGACGCAGGCTGCCGTGAACAGGAGTCTAGTATTGATTTCTTTTTGTGGTGCAGTCCTATTTAGCTGCTGTCAAAGCTACTTTCCACCAGCCGGAGTCAAATTGCCGTATTTACAGCAAGGGCCCTTGTGGAGTGGACAGCAAGCTTTCGAACAATAAGCCCATTCAAACGGCATCCTGGCAGACAATCCACTAGATCTGACAGAAAAGCACGTACTACAAAAGATTTTGCTCCAACTTTCTTCTAAACAAGCGTATCACTTATTATTATACAAAAATAAGAAAGAAACGCACACACGCCTGCCAAGCCAAGCAGATTCGCTGAGCGTGTGTCAGAAAGTTTGCACAAAAGGATGTGTGTAAGGAGAGAGTTGTCACACCGTATGAAGGGGCTCCTCATTCTTCGCTGACACATGTGAGGAGAATAGGACGCGCAGAAGAAGGCATTGAGTGTGAAATCTTAGCACTCCTCTATTGTCTTTCTGATTTATTCTGAAGATGCACCTCCTTAAGCACTCACACTCGCAGGGTTGTGGGGTGGTAGAGGTCATTGCCATGGACACACACACACTCTCCTCTTAAACACACTTAAACTTCTGCTGCATAGCTTAAAATAGTATATATATATGTGTGTGTGTGTGTGTGTGTGTGTGTGTGTGTGTGTGTGTGTGTGTGTGTGTGTGTCTGTGTAATTTAGTTATATATCATTTTTGTTTGAACTCATCTTTTAATATCTGTCTACCGTATATACCTTTAAATAGGTAACACTTTATTTTACATTGTTTTTGTTAAATGTGTTGTGTACTTACTATAGTAATAACAGTAAATTATGTTTAATTACATGCAACTAGCCCCAAACCAAACCCCAATTCTAATCCTATACTTTTATAGTTAATTAATATTACTCAGTACTTAAATGTATAATTCCACTGTAACAAGGACACCTTAAAATAAACCTTTAATTATAATACAGTTGTATTCTTTAGTTTTGAGTAGTTAACTAGTAGTAATCAGCTAATAATTGCAGGCATTTTGTAACATTTTGTAACTTTTTTTCTATATTAATATTTTAAGCATATAAAAATAATAATAATAATTAGCCAGTGGACATGCTTATGCAATTCATCTTAAAAAAAACAACAAAAACAATTGATTATTTCCTCACCAGACCACAGCTTTTTTAGGTTCTGTTTATTTATCATTTTAGTTTTTGTTTTCATTTCAGCCAGACAAGTCCTACTATTTATGGGAAAAAAAATTATTTGACTGCAAAAATTTAACCTGCTTGTAGCTTAATAACTTTACCTTTCATCTTATAAATACAGAGAATTACAGAAGTCTTCTGTGAATATTGTTATATAGCAGTAACCTTGGAAGATTTCTTTTATTTTGTTACCAGACAGTATGGATTTGCTGAAACTAAGTGGCTGCTCTTCAGTGGATTTATATAGTTCATGCATTGGATGAGATGGTATTGTTCTAGCTGTCTATGCAGTTCATTATTTGTACTTGTTTGTTAATGTGTAAAATGGAATTACAGAATTTCAAACAGCTGTAATTTACTTCAAATAATGCTGTCATTATCCTGCAGTATAAAGGAATAAAAAACAAACACATAACATTTAGAAATAATGTGTATACGCAATGCTTTAACTCCTGAATATTTGTTTAATTATAATGTGGTGTTTAACTAAACTTATCTAATTTCATAACAAAAACATTTCTAAATAATAAAAAAGACACTGTTCTCACCAATATCCCATGCTATACATTAATCAGAAATGTCTGTATTGTCCTTTGTTTGCATTCTACTGAACTGTACATTTATAGATTATTCAAGACTCATAGGCAGGGTAAATATATTGTAGGGCATCTGCAGGTACAGTAAAAGACAACTGATAAAGTATGACACATTCCTTTTTTTTTATTATATGTTTCTTTCCTTTGTTATATAGTAGATCTTTAGCTACTAACGTTTTGGGACTATCTTTGGCTATTACTATTTGCCATATTGTTTTAAATAACAAATTATCAGAAATAATACTTCTTGTTCATTCTTAACAGTAGATGTATTGTACTCTATACTCCACTCTCAACTTTGTGCACAAAACCAAGCACTGTGTTAAAGCAAATCCCTGCTCTGCACAAAGGCAGTGAATCACACACACTCTTCTCATAAGCTGCACATCAGGCTCCTCCCCTCTCAACAGCATCACAGTATGTGTATCTTAGACACACACAGACATAACCCAGCATATTGAACCTGTTAATCCTGGCTGATTCACGTGTAGGTGTGTGTGAGTCATTAGGGTTTATGTGTGTGCACTCTATGCCTAGTTTACGTTTGAGACAATGTCTTCCACCTCATCTACAGTAAAATAAAGATCTGACACTCTTACCTGAGACAGAGGCTGCAGTCGTGTGATGGCTCCTGCTCCAGCAATCTCATATTGTCTCTCTTTATTTGCTTTGCTCTCTTTCAGTATAATAGTGGGGGCCCATCCAATCAATTAGCCCTGCCTTTGATTGATCAGGCCATGTTTTAGTCACCACTCACACACACACATTTCATCACTTGGTGGTTTCATTGACGCTGGGATGCAATCAATAATTCTTTGCAATTCTGTGGTGTGACTAAGGGAAAAAAGAAGGACGTGGTTTTAGGAACAATAATAAAAACACATTTTGTTTTTGTTAATTTTGTTTTTCTGTCCTGATGGAGATTTTCAAATAACCTGTGTTGCTTTTACTTTGATCTTATAATATTTTCTATACATTAGATGCAATGTATATTGTACAAATACAATGTCACTAAACCAAACCCTCACACAAACCTTATGTTTTTATGTTTAGTATGGTTATTGAGCTATTTGCTTTGTCTGTAACGTCAACTGTTCTCATGAATTGTTTCAGGCACATTTAAACAGTCCACATGTTTATTGCTGTTTATTGTTTATTAATGTGACACATTACACATGATTTAATGGCACAGACATTAGAAAGTAACTCTATCGCCCCTTTGATGATTGAGGTTTGTTACTACCATTATCTTGTGTAGCCAGATCTTCAGACTGAAGGCAGTAGGCCTGGACTCTAAAGCAGCTTTCATTGGCCAAGAACCATCCAAAAAGTATGACTGGCATTTAAAACAACCAGTCACAGTTTTGTTCAGTTTTATATTTCCAGGCAGACAGCAGAATTCATCCAAAGGACGTGTGTAGAACCTGATAATGTAATAATTTCCCAGTAATGTAATAAAAATGTCCTCATAAGTGGCACACGTGACATACACATCTTCCTGAAATCCTGCAGAATTCTTCCAATCAGATGATGACTTTAAAACTCCTGAAGTGTTTTCACTTTCGTGTTCCACTGCTGAGACAACTGCATGTATGTACAGTATGTACTATTTTATCTTTGAGTACATAACTGTGTTGTTTGTGTAGAGTGTGTCCATGAATACAGTATGTGATGTTTATAACTCACCATGGGTAAAACAGCACCACAGCAAAATGTTTATGTCTGTTCTTTCTCCTGTTTCCATACACTGTTGTTGATTTTAACACTTTATTGTTTTAATTCCAGTATTTCTGGCCATTGATCGATTGTGAATGAAATCAATATCCAGCCACTCAGGACATTTGCTGTATTTTCAGGATTTATGGTGCTGCCCATTCAAGTACGATTGATACATCATAAAGCAGTAATAGACAAACACCCTCTTAATAACAGAGAGCTAAAGGAATTCTGATGGTGCCGTACCATCTCACCAATGAAAGGAACACTGTGGGATTTTTCACAATTGATTTTAAATTGTGTTTAAAAAAACACTCTGCAGGCAAAACAAAACAACACTTATTTTGTCTTTCCTTGATGTGAATATTAATGATTCTGTTTTAGATTTCCACTTAGGCTACATTCATACAGTAGCAGAATAACATTGTCAGTCCTGTTTTATAAGGAATGTTCATACCAAGAATGATGAATATAAAGTTGTAAGTTATGTAAACCAGGACACACTGGCATATGTGAACATAACCACAGGGGCAACTAGCTGTTATAATATGTATAATAATATGTGGTATTTCACAAAGATGGAGATGTTTTTCATCTGAAGGTTTAAGATTCACTCACTGTCTGGCATCTAGAGGTGCGTCTATCAGGGTTGTGGTCTGGTTACCATCCAAATGCTGCACTGTACACTCCTTTGAAAATAAATAGCATTAGAAGCCACTGTCAATTTATTTAAGACAACACACATCAGCTGACTTATTAAAGTGATGGATCACCCCAAAATTAATATTCTGTCAGTAGTTACTCACCCTAATGACATCCCACACCCGTCAGACCTTCATCTTTAGAACATAAATTAAGATATTTTGGTAACACTTTATTTTACAGTGCCTTTATTACATAAGTTACATGTATTTACTGTAGTAATAACAGTTAACTATGCATAGTTGCATGCAAGTAACCCTAACTCAAACCCTAACCCTATACAAGTACATTCTGTCAAATAACATTGCTCAGTATTTGTAAAATGTATATACTGTAAATTAAAGTGTAACTGATATTTTTGATAAAATCTAAGAGGTTTGACGCTATGAAGTGATGAGAATTAAAAAAACGCCAAAAACAATAACAATGACTTTCATTCAGTCTTCGATGTTTGTTCCCAACAGCACAGCTCTTCACAGAACCTGGAAGCGCTGCACTATATTTACAAGCTAAGAAAGATGCAAGCTGTACATAAAACATTTTTGTAAATGTCTGCAGATTTCAACACAGTTGATGACTTACAGTTTTTTGCCTTCTGGGTTCTGTCAGAACGGTGGCTCCTGCATCAGCACCACATGCATGCAAAGTATATTTTTGGGAGTATTAAAGCTTAAAAGCTGCAATAGTTTTGTGTCAGCTTTGACCCTTCTGAGACCTTGACCTATGACCCTTTGCCTGGAGGTCAGCCTGCATAATCAGATTTCTGTGAGTGTTTTGTGTGAGACTTATCTTAATGGCACAGCGTGCAGACCACTGACCCTTTTGTAAACATAAAGAATATCTGACATTTTCAAAGAACTGCACTCTTATTCATACATACACACCTAATAGGACTAATTTTTGTATGTGTATTGTCCTGTACATACACAGACACACACACACATACAAAAATAACAAACTGTAAAAATACACTGTAAAAACTGATGCAATTAAAGGTTTATTTAAAGGTTTGTCAGCTGAATTGTTTTATTGAGAGCACAAATTCGCTCAGAATCACACACACACTATTAAGTATGACAAAGGAAGTGTCCCCATAAACCATGTTTATGTTGTATTGCATGTATTGATCAAACTTAGCTGCTTTATGGCCTAATGTTGTAAATGTCATGTTTTAACTGTGCATGTTTGATATCAATCTGATTAAAGAAGTTACTTGCATAAAGAAATTGCACATGGCAAATATTCTGAATCTGTCATCAGTGATTACTCAGTGATTAAATAGCATGTAGATTACTATATGACCATCAATTTGTCAAAGCAAACATTTCTCTGCCTTTTCTATTTGTACTGTAGAATTTCAATAGCAAGAAAGGGAAAGAATCAATTCAGAACACAAGCAAGGCAAACACACTTTTGCCCATACGGTTTATTTGCCTTATGCAAAGAACAACAGTGTGCGGATGTTTACTGGATGGGGAGAGACATTTTACAAACATTATAAAAAAAATTGGTAAAGACAAGCTTTGGGTCAAAAACTTTGTCTTCACCTATTGGAAAGAAAAATAACAAATCAGATCTCTTTCAATTACCTCAGTTATAGAGAGAGAAATTTAAATGACAACAAATTATTTAACTATATTTTTAGCTTCTTACATGTCTTACATTAATTTTTTTTTACACAAAAAAAATTAATTCACCTGTGTCTCCTCAACACAATCTCTCACAATGGCAATTCATAAATGTTTTATGTTTTTAGCGATTTGATGGCTAATTTGTAATAGTTAGTACAATTAGTATACGGCCATTTGCAAGCAGAGAGGCAAGAACACACTGTTTCCCACCTTTTTTCCAGATAAGAGCATTTAGTTGATAACAATTGCAGTTTCATACAAATGTCACAAACTGTAATGGTAAAGACATCTGATTACACACAATTGCGTAATCTGTAAAAAATACTACAAAACATTTAGATCATGGCTGGATCTCACATTAATGAGAGTTTATAGTGGCACACATCTTAAAGCAAAACATTAGTGCTTCACAAACACACACACTGCACAACAGCTGGCATGCCCAGTATGGGACTGATACGAAATCTCGTAACGACTGTGTTATTTACCAAATTAAACAATTTAAATACATAAAACATTAGGGACTCTCACAACTCCTTCACGCTTAATGACTAGTGCTTATCATAGAACCATTTCCAGGTTATGTTCACCAGGCTTTGAGATAAAACACAGAGAGCATAAACACTGTGTCAACAAGCCCCTAGTGCTGTTATCATTATGGCTTAGTGGCACCTTAATCGGGACAGTAAATGACTAGAAGACTCCAGCACTGCATGGTCAGGCTGAATCTATAGTAAAAAAAAAGAGGCTTTGGCTACAGGTTAATTGTTTTACTGGCATTTATCATTAAAGCTGCAAGCTACCAATTAAATTTTAATCTAGAAGACTAAGTGTCCAAGTCCAATTTTTAGTTTTTTTTTATTTTTATTGCAGCTGTCTTTATTTGCGTAATGCATTAAGAATCTTCTGGTGTGTAGTTTAGTAGAAATTCCTAAGATTTTGTAAGGTAATGGACATTGATGAGTAAATATTATACAAGTTCGGTGTCTGGGATCAGTTTCACCAGAAATAAATGAATGGAAGAGCGAAGAGGAGACCAGCTGACAGCAGCTCATAAATTAGGAGTCCAGACCAGGACAGCATGACCCGAGAAGCTGTCACTGAAAGGAACGGATGGCACGAGGTACAGATATATTCTGCTGAAGGCCTTGTTTAGGTTTCCACTGACCTTGTGCTTGTGTTTGAAGCTTGACATTTTTATTGATTAGCGCACAGCACCGAGGTTCTGCTCATAAGACTCACTCTGGATGCCGAATCCCTCAAAATGAACATTATATCGAGGTTAACTTGCTGTACTGGGATCGCATGACTGACTTTAACATAGCAATCAAGGCATGACACATTATATACAATAACTGAAATGCAGGAAATGGAACGACAGTCCATTATAAAATTGATTCCAACCAGAAGGTTGTCCACATAGAAAAGTACACCCATAGCATAAAAGACTACTTAGACAACTTTCTGTATTAATGTAAGTGGTTTAACAAAAATACTTGCTTCACATCGTTGCTTTTAAAGCCATTGGAATTCTAGCACAGTTTACTTTTATTGTTAGTATTGTAATTTGTTATGTTAATATCATGTCATATTAAAGAGTCTGTGAAATTAAAAAAAAATGTTTCTTTTTGTCTGTTTTTAGCCCGTGTCTAAAATTTTTTGACTATTTAAAGCTAGTATACTCATATTAGGCAAAATTCTCAACGTACACTACTCAGACTTCATCCAATCAAATGTAGAACAGGAAAGGCCCTACCTCTAATACCACCTGTCACCCTATCAAGTAGTGAATCATGGTTTGTGGCTATGTAACTAAAGCCTATTGGTTATTTTAAAAATGGGGTCTTTAACACTAATGTCTATGCTGTCCTGCAGGTGGGGTACAGCAGAGAAATAAAATAAAAGAGGGACAGATGGTTGTCTGCTTCCTACGGTCAGAAATCACTGGATCACTGATCAAAACACAGGTCACATGTTCCCATTAGAGCACTATAGCACACGCTTGACATAATGGTACTAATTAACAGTTTAGCTTTGTTGAAGAAGACATCTATTAAAAGGCAGAGACAGTGTGTGATCTTTATAAACTAAGTGAAATGGTGCTGGCAGTAAGAAGCTGTATTTGCAATTAAATTAAATTAAATCATGTCACAGTTTCCATAGCATTAATTCTTACATTAGAACAGTCTTGTTTAGTTGACATTTGACTGCACATTTGGTTTGGCATATAAAATCATTTATAAATTGAGTTGTATGACACAAAAAGATGCATATAGTTGTTGAAATTATATAATGATATATACATTATATAATGATATATAATATGTTCTGACGCTTCTGCAACATAATTTACCAGAAGTCTTAAAGACCAGAAGTCTTAAGTTCACATAACTTTACCTAATATCAAAATATGATGTACATATTTAGGGGGTCATGGTCATATGAACAATCTCACACACACACACACACACAAACAAAACAGATTTGAGCAGTAATTCACAACTGGACACTCATAAACATTGTGTGGCTTTTGTAAAATATAGTTCTTAAAAACTTGATACTCAAATTCATGAAGGTTATTTATTGTGGCTGTTTTATACTTATTCTTTGGTTGAAAACAGAGTTTCAGTAAAAGGCATCAGCATTGCAGTAAACCATTCCTGACCCACATGGCATATGTACATCCATATATAAACTGCTTTGACCTTCAAGCACTGTGCACTTAAAACTACATTAAGCAATAGACTGGAGCAGATCTGAACCTTCCACTAAAAGGAGGGAAAATGAGAATAGGAAAATGACAGTTATATATTAAACACACTCTTAAAACCTTTGTTAACTTCACATTACACGGACAGACTGCAAAATTATTTTTAAAGGCTAACAGCTATATTCTAAATGATTGTTTTTGGAAATAGTATACAATTTGTTTTAAATAATTACATTACAATAAATTCATGTTTTAAAGGCCCGTTGTCTTAGATAGACAATTACTACTACTCAACAACTGCTAAATTGCATTTTACATATTTTTAACAGATATTTTGTAGAGACTGAGGATTACTTATGCTCTGCTCAATGCTTGGGGAAACCCAGCCACTGGTAGGGTTGTTTTTAATCTGGGGGTTTAATCTAGGGTTGTTTTTTTTTAACACGTCCACATGATGTGTTCTCTGTCTGTACTTACAGAGGGTTTTAACTGTTGTGTTCAGGGAGATTTAGCAGGATGTTACAAATATTTTTTTATTTTCTCTCATTCACTTCACCAAACTTTCATTCACTTCCCTTCCATAAATGTTCCATAGCGCTTAGTTCCTTCAGTTTTTAGAGTCTGTTATATTTTGTTATCTCAGTGTGAACTTGAATCCTTTGAATTTACACACCATCGAACCAATCTGATATAAAGTATTTGTGCGCCACCTAGTGACATAAAAGTGTAAACACAGCAGACATTCAGAATCCTAAAAAACAGATATTATTAAAGTGTAGTTTAATTGCCACTAAAGATGTCATGTAATAAATGTTTAGTTCCTTGCTTTTAAATGTTAGAATAGCCCTCTACCATTACACAAGAATTGCATTCTCTTAATTCATTCAACACTGATTTATTCCTTTATATAAAGCATTGTCTTGCAGCCACCAAAATCCCTAGAATAATCAATTCTTCTTTTTTTTTTTTTTGCCTTTTTTAGACTTATCTTTTTAGACTCTTCTTNAATCAATTCTTTTTTTTTTTTTTTTTGCCTTTTTTAGACTTATCTTTTTAGACTCTTCTTTTTTAGCATTCTTAGGAGAACCCAGTCCCCTGGGTACAACAGTTCCTCTCCACCATGCCTGGATCTGATGGCAGAAATATGAAATAACAGTAAGACAGGAATATTAGGAATCAGACATGTCTAGTCAATCTCTCCCATATTATAAAGCATGATCTTATTCTGATCCTATTCTGTAATTGGGTTTATGTCAAAAACGTTATATCTAACAGACCAATTTTGGGATCATTCTCTCGAACCATCTAGCACAGGGCTAGATAGAAAGAGGCCAAGAAGCAGGATCCCTTTTGCCTTATGACGGTTTACAACACATAACAGCCATACATACAAAAATGAGTGATAAACCTAAAACTAGCTTGAAAACTACAGTGCTATTAAAGATGTCAAACAGAAAGTTGGGCCCCTCTGAGCTTTTTCTGACACAAAATATATTTAAGTCATATTCATTTTTATAAAACCCTGTAAATACAAAGTGCATTCTATGCTACCTAGTGGTCAAAAGTTATAATGTTATCAAATTATATATTGTAAATTAGATTTTAAACCTCTTTTTCTTAATATCACCAGGGATGCTATGACCAAACCAATCTACTCCACCTTACAATGTGTGTGTACATTCGTGCAATAATGTAGGTGCTGCATGCTGCTGGATTTCATCTTAGTTGCTGTATCTCTCCCTCTTTGTTCTGCAGCTGTTCCTTCTCTGTCCTGTCTTCAGTAATATCCTGTTGCATGTCTTTGCAATGTAAGTTTGAAAAGTTATTTTACGATTTGCCATTGTGACCATCTCGTTGAACATCAAGGGATTTCTTCAGGACCTTCTTGGACGGCGAGAGCAGTGAGCTCTTGATCTTTCTTCTTCATGTCCTTCTCACACCTCTTTTCCCATAAGCTCTTAGGAACACAGACAGTTAAATAACAGCAACATATTATAGTTTAATGGATTTGCTTGCAAGGCAACACACCTGTAAGTATCCAAGGTCACAAGATACTCAAAATACTCAAATACTTATTTGTATGCTGAAATGTAATTACTATTCCTTGCTTATGCGCTTCTGTATGTTTCAGAATAATGCCAAAACTATGCTGATTCACCAGCTAGACTAGCCACAAATCAGCACAAAACAGTCAGGATTTTCAGCAGGATTGTTTCTATGGCATCTATTTAACTATCTAAAATTGCTGTTATGCAGTTTCAGTTCACACTACAAAGACAGTGCAGTGTTAATTGTTAAGAGTGAAACTAGATGCATACAGTACTCTCACTGTGTCATGACAACAGCAAAGCTGCATTTACACAAAACCACATAACCTAACATAAACCTAACTTGAAAACTATTTTTATAGTTATGTCAACACTGCTATTTATGAAACATTATTCATGAAATGGAAATAGTTTCATACCTTATGCTTTAAAAAAGATTTCTGAATGAATCTAAATAACATGACATTGTACTTCACTCAGTATGTGCTGTCTTTTTAGGAAAGCCTCCATCTCCATGTGAACCTTCTTTTCTTCTTCAGTTCTGTCTTGCAGCATCTGAGTGTGCAACCAAATGTGCAAAATAAATTTAATTATAAGTTTGTGACTAGTGACTAAATGCGAAATTTTAGTTTCTATGTTCTTTAACATTTAGATTGGATTTGTGTCATTTAAATACTACAAGATACAGTTTTAAGTGTTGATAGATATTTGGGAGGTCACTAGGGTATTGATGGCACTTGCTATGGTGTTCTTGGATGTTGCTATGGTCCAATATCTTGCAACTACGTAGATTTGCCACAAATTTGCAACAAGTTGCCACAGATACAGATACACACCCTGACTTCATTTTCCGGTCACTTGATTTCAGGTTGATTTTTAGGTTTAATAAAGGTTGGTTTTTAAAATGTACATATGACCAACACTATTATCACATTTGCTGATGACACTACAGTAATTGGACTCATCTCAGGGGGTGATGAATCAACCTACAGAGACAAAATACTGAAACTTAGTGACCCCTGATAACAACTTGACACTTAACACCACAAAACCAAAAGAGCTCATTCTGGATTTCAGGAGGTGCAGTGCTAACCTGGCCCCACTTTACATCACTTGAGACTTTGTGCATGTCTGATAACCTCTCATGGGCCTAAAACACGTCAGCTATCATTTATCTCAGGAAAGTACTTGACCTCCAATCGGACATAAGGCAAATTTATCATTTAAAATTCATACTTATTGTACTTATTTTTGCCCTTTTAATCTCATGCTTATCTTCTAATGTTTTATTGTTTATGTTGTTGTAATTGTTTTGTTTTTGACACCAACAAGAGCAGCACTCATAATTTCATTGTATGCATAGCTGTAAAATGACAATAAAGGCTTTCTATTCTGTTCTGCTCTGTTCTGCAAAGGTTTAGTCCTGATGCGGCCCTCCCTATTGTTCATGTACAGTACAAAGTTTGTATGTTTGCTGTACAGTATGTGGTTACATATTACCTTATTTGTTGATCTCATTGACATCATCAAGCGTGCATTCCAGCTTTTGAAGCAGATACAAATACATATTTCATAATAAATTACACACCGATTCTACATTCATAACATTTAAATGTTTAAACCTAAACCTATCTAGTACTCTTAAAACAGATAAAACATTATTTGATGACAATATCATTCTCCATTAAAGCACTTAAAACATGTACAATCTGCACAGCCTATAATCTCTTCACTTTAGTGGATATGTAATCTTTAATTGGAACAATGCCCTCTTTATAGTTTTATCATGTGTATTGTTTATATGTTTTATGTATTATTATTAATATACAGTATTATACAAGACAAGACCCTTATTCATCGGCTAGGGTAGAGAGGAGCCATTTGAAGCTGCATCGAAACTTTAGTTTGAATGATGAACCCTGTTAAAAAAAAATCTTGAAATGTTTTCCTCAAGAAATTTCTTTTTGACTGAATTTTTTTTTACATGGCATGGGGTCTTCATGACATGTGGGTAAGGAAATTATCAGAAATTTTCATTTTAGGGATATTTAACATTTAAATGTTCTACAATAACTAAGGTCCAGCCCTGGCTTCATTTAAGCCCTGTCTGGAAAACATCTCAGGTTACGTATGTAACCCCGGTTCCCTGAGGGAACAAGACACTGCGTTGAAACACTTTGGGAACGCCTTTAGCGTACACTGTAAAAAAAATGTAACTTGTTTCAACTAATTTTTTAGCAACTAGTTCCACAGATTTTTTTTCATTGACTCAATTTCACTCTTCAAAGTGCTATTTCAATTGTTTTTTTTTAGTTGGCCCAACTTGACATCAAGTTTAAAAAGTATTTTTGCTCAACTTTTATAGTTTATTCAACTAAAATGTTTTAATCTGGATAGTTTGGGCAGCATAACTAGAAATTGATGTAATACTAGTTACATTTTATACTAAAGTTAAGAAAATTATTTACTGGTTACCAAACACACGAAAACACTAATGAACACATTTGCATTTATTTCTTAAAAGAACTTGAAGGCTTTCAGAATAGTCACTCAGTTGAGTGATTTTTGACATATAAAAGCACTGAATTTCCATGTAATGTCTCAACATCACAACAGCAAGATGAGACAGAAATAAGAAAAGAGAACTTGAGCTGCGTTGAAACGCTCTGGGAATGAGATGCCCAATCCACCAGACTGAGGATTTCCTGCCCCCTGTGTGAAATGGTACAGCTAGGACAAAAGGACAGAAGAGCCAGGAGTGGCTCGGATGAGGGTCTCCTTGGTAGCAGGTAGACCCTGCTTAGGGGGACCAAAGCAGACAAAAAAGCTGGTCAGTTTTCCTCCACAGGGCAGCTCTGTGGATGTATGTGTCCAGTGCAAGTTAAGCTTCTGCTGGTCGTTCTCCTGAAAGGGAGGACAAAAGGCCTGTAGTATGACTGGCCACAAAATGAAATTTGAAAGGGCCTGAAGGTCACCCACTCTCCTCAGAGAAGTGATAACCAATAGAAAGGCCGTTTTGGCCGACAGAAGATGATCAGATATTTTCTCAATGGGCTCAAAAGGTGGAGCACAAAGGGCCTCTAATACCACGGCCACATCCCATGGTGGGACACGAGATTGTACCTGAGGCCTCAGCGCACCTCGGAGGAAACGTGTAACCAGGGGGTGCTTGCCCACTGTATAACCACCTAACGAAGCATGGTAAGCCGATATATCAGCCACATAGACCTTCAAGGTGGAGTGAGCTAACCCTGCAGAGAGCCGTGCCTGCAAGAACTCCAGAATTACCAGGGCAGTTGACTGGGTCAAGCTGGCGGTCTCTGCACCAAAAAGTTAAAAAGTTCCACTTCAGGGCATACAGTTTCCTCGTGGAGGGAGCTCTGGATTGTAGGATGGTCTCAACAACCTCGGTTGAGAGACCGGAAGCTACGAGTTGTGCCCCCTCAGGGGCCATACCCACAGCTTCCACAACTCTGGGCGTGGGTGTAAAATGGCACCCTCTGCCTGAGAGAGGAGATCCCGCCTAATGGGGATCTCCCAAGGAGCACCGTTTAGGAGAGATATGATCTGAGAACCATGCTAGGCTCAGCCAGAACGGGGCCACTAAGAGTACACTAAGAGTACAGATACCGCGTCCTGGCGTATTCTTTCCAGAACTCCAGGGAGCAGAGTGATCAGGGAGAAAGCATACAGACGAAGCCTCGGCCAAGTCTGTACCATGGCATCCAGTCCCAGAGGAGCTGAATGAGCTAGAGAGAACCAAAGGGGACATTGCGCTGTCTCGGGACAAAGAGGTCCACTTGGGCTTGCCCAAAGATTCTCCATATCTGCTTCACCACCTCGAGGTCCACCACTCATGACCGCTCCCCGACCAGTGAGGGATGCATCTGTCACTAGTGTTACACAGTGGCAAAGAGCTCCCAACACCGGGCCCTGAATAAGGAACCATGTTTCTTCCATATGTCTAAGGCCCGTAGGCTACGCCGCGTGACCTTGATCTTGCGGAATGGATTTCCCCTCAGGGAAAACCCCTTGGATTTGAGCCACCACTGTAGGGGTCTCATGTGCAACAGGCCAAATGGAATCACATTGAATGCAGCTGCCATGAGACCTAGCAGTTGTTGAAACTGCTTTACAGTGAGTGATTGGCCTTCCTTGACTCTCATGACTGCACTGAGGATCCCATGACTGCACTGAGGAGGGACAACCTCGATGGCCTTCTTCCTCAGGAGAGTTCCTACTTCTTGTTCCATAACCAGAGCCTGCGCAGAACCCACCAATGTTGGGAGAACCCTGCCAAAAGTAGGCGGAAGGCAATCAAACTGAATTCTGTAACCTAATTCTATAGTGCGCAGGACCCATTGAGAATCGTGTGGCAGTACTTACCAGGCTGCCAGATGGTCTCTTAAGAGGACCAGTCTCTCGAGACTGGCTTCTGGTATATTTAGAGTGAGTAGACCGGTGTCCTGTAATGGAAACCCCTCAAGAAGCCTCCGATCTAAACTCTCTAGGGACCTCCGTGGAGGTGAGAGTCCCCCTATGCTTGCTATCCTTGGCAAACACTGGGAGGAGGACTTGTTTGAGGCTACTGTGCCCTGAAACACCAGAGGTGGCAGGGTTGACAGACTGGCCTCTAAGGAGAGGGCACTAAGGAGAGGCGGGCATCGTATGATGAGATAGAACCTGCTGCTCCCCAGATGGGGCTGCCCTCTGAAGTCCTGACCTGTAGTTGTCAGGACCTCTTGGCCTCAGGACCTATCCGGCCTTGATTTCGCGGACTTCGACCCAGGGTGCTGTGTTAACCGCACCCTTGGGGGGGGGGTACAGGACGCAACGCTCTGTTTTTGTGTGTCCCTGTAGGAGGAGCTAGTACACGGCTGGGGCTGCTCCCGTCCAGCAGCCCCAAGAGAATGAGGGCGGTGAGGGAGGAACTGCTGCCATAGACCTGCCAACCGACGGACGGTCTTGGCAAATCAGCAGTTCTTAAAGTTCTAACACGTCCTCAAACGTCCTCTCTTTCAGCAGGTCGGCTTGGTATGCCTGTAACACCGACATGGTGTGCAAGGAAGCACCAGCATGCCCTGCTGCCGTGTACCCCCTGCCCACCAGCACTGAGGCTTGGAGGGCAGAGCCGGAGCTTTAAGGATGACGTCGCGTCAGGAGACAAATAGCAGCTAGCGTCTGTTCAACCTGGGGCATCGCCTTATACCCGGATTCATGCAGATATGGGCTGAGTATGATTTAGCAAAAAACATTCAGAAAAACGGTAGGCTCCGGTGTGGAGGTAGAGGCCGGCTGCACAAAGAGCGTTCATATAGCTTGCTCTTTTGCAGCTCAGCCTGTTCATTGGAGGGCAAATCGAAGTTCAATTTAGCCAAAGCCAGAGTAACAATCTCCAAAAGCTCCTTATATTGCAGGAACTGAGAGGACTCATCAACGCTCTCTACATCCACTTTATCTGTGGATGAGAGGCGGAGAGTCGAGCCCTCTCCCCGGGGGGGAGAAACCACAGAACGGGCTTCCGAACCCAGAGAGAAAAGCGGAGGATCTAAAGTTAGGGCGTGCCCGTCTCAATTCCCTCCGCCAGATACATCTGCGAACCCCACAAGCGCAGTTGCCGCTCTGCCTCGGCATAGTCAGGCCAGCATTGTGAGAAACGCTAGCGAAGGCTCCCTCCTCAAAGAGAGCTATCTGGGAGTGAAGCAAATGCATTAAAACCCACTCGCAAGCGGGCAGTCAGCTCCCTCGAGAGGTGACTGAGCATGCTTCGCTCCCAAACACACAACACATAAACCGTGTTTATCCCACCCATGGATAGTCTTTCTATCGTGGGTGAGGAGGAACACACGGTCTAAAATGCTGAATGTTATGCTCTACCCCCTTTCTCTTGTCTTTTGCTTTTGGCATTTTTAACTCTATGACAAAACACCACCAAATAAGACAAACGACATAGAAAATAGGACAAACAATTTCACACAGGGTGCTTCGCTGAATGACAGAAGCTACTGGTTTGCTCAGCAAACACGCTTTCAAGCTTCCTGGTCGTGACGTCACCCCATCTGTGACGTATCGCCCGCCTATTGGACTGATTTCACGCGATTCAGAGCGTAGTTACGCTGAAGGCGTTCCCAAAGCGTTTTGATGCAGCTTGAGTTCCTGACAGGGATCTGCCCCACAGTATTGCACTCGTCGTTTTCTTCTTAAAACAGCAGAGGGCAGCAGGTGGCGTTAGGAGCCACGCATGTCAGGCTGTACAATAGTGATGGAAAGTTCGAATCATTTTACTGACTCGGTCCTTTGAGTCTCGTTCAGCAAAATGAATAAATCTTTTTTTGAGTCATTTCGTTCATTTTAGCAAAATATAATTAAAATGTTACGTGTTACTTCCCCGACACATCTACTACTTATGCAAATGTTGATCACACTACAAACAAGACAAAACTAATGCTATAAGAAACAGAAAACATTAATTCATTGTTTACCTGGATCTTTAGTCTGCGATTAGCTCATCTCTTATCTGAAAAGTCTTCGGGTTTGAGTCGTTCGTTCATCACGTGACAGCCCCATACGCTTAACCAATGCAGACTGCACCGGAAAGAGAAAGGATTAGTTCATCTTTTAAGTCTTTTAAGTTGTTCGTTCGTTCATCACATGACAGCCCCCCACTGCGCAAAGACACGTCCAAACGACGTCTTTTGCACGTCGTTTTTGACCGTCCAATTTTGGTCCCCTGAAGGTGCAGACTGTGGCGCCAGATGACGTCTTTTTTCCGACATCTACCGAACGTCCAGTATTGACGTCCAAAGGACCTCTATATAAGGGCTAATTGTAGGCCAAATGTGGTCATTGTGGATGAGGTGCAATGCATTTCCAATTCAATCCTGCTCCTGAGCCAAACGAAGCTACAGGAAAGTTAACTGCTACAGGAAACAGGTCCTTCACCTTCTGGAAACACGGGACTACAGTTATAAACAGACGTTTACAAATAAATCACAACTCAATCACCAATTACTTATTTCCATCTTTATTGTTTTTACCTGGCACGAAAACTTTTTTTTTTTGCCAAGTACCATTAAAATCCCCACCATGGGTATCTGCCACAACAACAAATGTACAACAATAAAAATTAAAGTACTTAACTGAATGCGTTTTGTGGTAAAATTGAACCATGAGCAACTATACTAAAAACTAAAAAGACAGGAACTATAAGACAGGAAAAATACTAAAAAAAAGACAATGCACATAAGATTCTTCACAATAGATAATTAGTCCTGAGTGACTGCTGGGTATCCTCCACCTCCACATCTTTGCGGTGCATGCTTCAGATGGTCTGAAGCGGTCACCCTTATAAAGTCCTCTGTGGCATCAAATTTCATGACTGCATCTGCACAAGTATAATCGCGAATAGCGCGATTTCTTCGCGTCCGGTGTGAACGCCCCATAAGTAGGGCGGTATAGTGTGTAACGGTTTATGATAGACGCGAATACTGTCACGTTGTGATTTAAACGCCTTAAAGAAACAGATTAAACTACACGTTATATGATTACATTGTATATCTTGAAAGGGAATACAGTCGTGTTTTTAATCACTAAGAGATACAATGCTAATTGTAACTTAGCCACAGCATGTATTTAGTTAAGACAGGTCAAGCAAACTAAAACACCTAACACTATAAATACATAAAATGAACTATGCGGACCGAACTTACTTTCAACAGTAAAAAACTATGATTTGTGGATCGTTGGATTTGATGAGCAGCCACACAGCAGTGCGCGCCGAAAATGGTGTATGCTTGTTGCCTCAGCCAATCAGAGTAGCGTTTACTGATTATGATGCCGTGTGGCCTATCAAACACAAGTTCCACCGCCGTTTTCCAGTTAAAAGTTAGATTCATTTTCAAACCTACAGTGTTTTTGCCCTGATAACATGTTAAACAATCGGAGACAATACGATACAAACCGGTCCAGAGACAATTAAAATAAACAAATAAATAAAAACATTATAGAAAAAAAAGTAAAATGTAAAACATGTACTCAGTAAATAATTAAAAAACAATGTTTCATCACAAATAACCTATACTGAAATTCATTAACCATGTTGATAACAACAATGTTAATATTTGTCTTAAAATAAATATTACATTCATTAATAATGTATATTTCCTGTACATGTCTTAGACGTCCAAAATGTTACCTAGTCCGACGTTCAAATGTTCAACTGCATACTGACGTCCAAATAGCGAATTGGTCTTGGACCGACGGACGCAACATAGACATTACAATAAAAACATTACAATAAATCAGTTATTATACAGTCAGTTATGTAATATGTTATGTTATAAACAGTTTTTCTGCATGACTTGTATCCAGGGACCACCTCAATTCCCCAGTTACCAGCTGGTCAGATGTGACTGAGCAAATGGTTTGAGTGTGTTCTTTTGCACATACAACCACAGAAAGCTGATTATGTCATTTGGCTGATACAAAAGACAAACTGAAGAATCTCACTAGGAAGTACTTAACAGGTTGCAGCTGTTCTGTCTTTTGTCAGCTGCTATCAAATGACAAATATAATGTCAGAAGCAGGTTTACACCTATTAGTAAATGTAAATAAACAGGATTAAAGCCCACTACAGTTCAATCCTGTTTAGTTCATACTTATAGGTCATTACATTTTACATTTATCCTAACTCACCATTACATCAGTAATGAAGTATACTACAAATAATAACTACATTAATGGCCAAATGTGATGTCCAAACTAAAAACAAATGTCCTTGTCATGCAAAGGCTAATCATGTATATCATCTATTATTCAATATTTTGTATGCAAGTTGCATACATTGCTTGGAGTGTTAGCTGAAGCTCAGCTTGGGGAAGAATTTAAGGTGGCTTTTTAAAAAATTACAGAGCACATGCGCAAAGCTGGTTGAATCAAGGCCCAGGAGAATGGCTGCTGTAATCAAAAACAAGGGAGGACCAACCAAACATTAATAACTGATTGTACATTAGTCAATGTATGCTTTATTTTCTGCAAGCTTTTTGTTTATCTATGCATTTTTGCATATTAGAATAAAGTCCATTTCATGACGTGCCTCTTTTCCCTGCTGAAAAAATAAACCATCCAAAACCAGACTTCCTGATTTAAGATGGCCCTCCCAGCCTGAATAGCTGGTCAAGCTGGTCTTCCAGCCTGGTCAGGTTCACACTTTCAACCGGTGGGTCAGCTGGTCTTTCAGCCTGACCAACAAAGACCAGCTAAATAAGTGGTCAAAACCTTTCTACAACCAACTTGCTAAACCAGGTTGGGAGACCAGCTAAAACCAGCCAACCAGCTTAGGCTGGTTTTAGCTGTTTGTTTTTTAGAAGGGTTGCTAAATAATTTTGACAATTAAACACCTAAACCAAGTTTATTTTTTATTTTAGTTTTTAAGTTTAGTGTAGCTTTAGATTTTCTAAGCCATTTTCCTTAAAGTTTGTTGGTTTAAACGATACTGTATGGCCATTAAACATACTGTTGCAACATACTCTGTATCCCCTTTTGGCCATGGCTGTATGTGTATTGGCTGTAACTATGGTTACCAAGACACGTAGGAATCGAGTTTTCCCGTCGTAGTTCAATTAGTTTTGTCTGACTGCAGTGTCATAACCAGCACACATTCCTCCCGCGGCTGAGAGTGAGAGACCCAGCCACAGAGAAGCAGAGTGAGTGTGGAGGGACATGATAGCGACTGTCAGCACTGCTCTTCCCCGCACACAGCATGGGCTCCAGCGCCCAGATCAACGCGAGCAGATTTCCAGCCCCACCGCAGTGTCCCGGACTCGCTTCTGTCTTGCGGATGGCTTGCGTTGTTGAGACAATTAAGGTGTAAAACGTGGGAGATTGTGCTGTGGACTCATGACAAGATGGCAGCAGTGTGAGATCCTCACATCTACATGCTTTGAGTTTAATTGAAGTGTGTAAAATGATCGGAGAAGACCTGGATTATATCTACTGTTACTGCGGGTGAAAGGTGAGACTGGGCCTTTTTCACTGCGGGTGATTTGAGAGGTTGTTGGACTGTTTGTTGTGGCACAACTCTTGCTGTTTATGAGCAGATAAACAGACGATCCCTTCGGCTGTGTCTCAAATCCCTGTGAGCTGACTATCTAGACAGCGTTTTGGGGCATCACATGGGCCTGTTTAGAACAACAATAATTCATTGGGAATGTTTGAAGGCGTCCTGAAAACGATTAAAATTCCTTAAAATGCTACCTATGTAGGTACTGCTTACTGCAGACACTATACAAGTGTATATGTTTAATTTAGCCCCTTTCAGGTTACTAATCGTGTGCGTTAATCATTAATGTCAAATGGGAATGATGATTTGACCTTTTAACTCATTACATAAACATACTTTTGAAAGTAATGCCTTATAGTAATTAAATGGTACAATTGTAGTCAGTGTTTTGTTATTATGACATTAATGGTAGTTCATATTTCAGTTCAGATGTTCAAAGACGCCCATCATTCCCCACAAAAACGGTTTTGAGTAAAAAAATTCTTTATCAGGGCTTTAAACATTAGTTTTATATTAGAATTTATTACATAAAGTTACATTTAAATTAGATAACTGTAAAAAGTTAGAAACAGTTTTTACCCTGGTTAGCACTTCATAACAAAGCCTTAATGCTTAGTGGGCCAATAGTAAAAAAAGTATTTAAAGTATTAAAGTATTTGTTACGCAGAACATATTAATTATTGTAAAATGTTATTAGATTATGTAGAGCAGAACAAATATGAAAACACTAACAATCCATTCATGGTTCTTTAACATTTATAGATATTAATTTGGCAGATGCTTAAAAACGACAGTACATTCAAGGTATACATTTTTATCAGTACATGTGTTCCCTGGGAATGAAATCCACAACCTTTGTGCTGGTAACGCAATGCTTCACCAACTGAGCTACAGGAACGCAACGCAAATTAAGCATAAATTGTTGTTTTACTAATCGGTTCACAATCCGAAATATATCCACAGTCTAAATAAAGCTCAAGAAAGTATTGACAGGGGCATGCTGTGGGATAGGTCAAATGTGAAATATAAATAGACTCCTGTACTATGCATGAGGAAAAACTCGTGGGGTGTTAATAACACCCATAGTGCATTGCTACCCTTACAATCTGCTGAAATCTGAACAAGAAACGCAAGCGCCACTATGTTTATCAATTCGATAGTGGGGTTGCTTTTTTGTAAGCAACCTTTGAGGCAAACTGAGTAGTTACATGTTCCTTATTGTTGTGGGTTTAAGACTGGTCGGATCTGTGTTTTCAACAGCAGGGCTTTGCGTTTTCTAAATAGTGAGCTCATTTAGTGATGGGAAAATTCAATAGAGCAGTCACACGATAGCCTGGCTGCCATTTGAGTCCTGCTAAGTGTACAGGCATGTCCACACCACAGCCTGTGTTACTTACTGTGGTGAGGCCTGTGACCAAAATAGAACTGACTACAGTGCATGTTAGAACTCCATAGAATTTAAATTTAAAGACCTCAGAAATTACCTTTTTTTGTTTGTGCCTCCTGGGGCAGTGGGCATGGTGTAATTTCAGTGATGAATTCTGGGAAAACGTGCATACCGAAACTTAAAAAAAAAAAAGTGTTGTTGCTTCTTTGTATTCCTGTGCATGCTTTTAGTTTTGGACACCAGCTACCTTGCTTTAAGATTCAGCCCTTCCTTCCAGCAAGAAACACAACAGTATACCTAAGTTGCTTCTTTTTGACATGTATTAAGTCAATCTAGTCCTGAAAAATGACTTGTTTGGTTGCTG
Source organism: Ambastaia sidthimunki (assembly GCA_036877625.1). Lineage (NCBI taxonomy): Eukaryota > Metazoa > Chordata > Actinopteri > Cypriniformes > Botiidae > Ambastaia > Ambastaia sidthimunki. The sequence continues at coordinate 29,024 of JAZGTK010000941.1, forward strand.
AATTAGTTTGTAAGGCTAGCTGAAACTTTATCCCACACATAGGCCTATGGACACATTTGAATGAGTACTACTTTTGTATGCAATCAAACTTGTAATGTTTTCCTAGTAAAATGACTGAAAAAAATAACCAAAGCATGCACATTAACTTCAATGTGGGTGCACGACCAAAAGAACCTCCTAGTGGATGATAAAATAGACTTACATTAAAGGAGAGACCCAAGATACTACAATATTATACAGACTTGGGGTTGGGCACTTTTGGCTTGGGCCAGCCAGCTCCCACCCAGACCACAGTGCAGCCTCATAGCAGTAAGCTAAACAAATGTCAAACACCCACAACACTTGCATTGTGCCTGTGACTTTTGCATGAACAAGTTAAAATTTGACAACATTTAGTTATCGGAATTGTTGGATGCAAAACATGACTTTGCAACATTTATCACATGCAGATAACTAACTTTATTGCACTTTTACACCGCAGTTTGACAACATCAGTGCAACCCCTCACTTGCAAACTTTGTTGCAATTATGTAGTCTTTCAAAGGGGTGGAAGTTTTGCACTGTCATTAGCGCTATTTTTGGCTTGGTTTTTTACTTTTATGTTGAGAGAAATTGTTTGTCTTGCAGATTTGTCCTAATTGCCATTTTGCAGCCTTGTTTACTTTAAGCTGCACTGCAGCTGCAGTCTTGTAAAAATGATCCACAATCTTGTGCCATGTAAAATTGAAGTTATTATGTATATGAATACATTCTTGAATTATTGTTTATTATCAGGGCTGGATTTGAGGCCCTTCCTGTGGGGCCAGTGACATGGGGCCTTAGACTGTAAGGGGCCTTCATGCAGCCTGAGATTGTCTTGAGTTTGAACACCATGGCTCTCAGCACATTTAGTGCAATCCACCAAAAGGGCTCTTCTGCGCACACAGTGCAAGCTGATCATTAGGGCCCCCCTCTACTATTTTTAGTTGTCAAATGATAGTTTGTTGTTTGAAGTAGTCTGCCGCAAGGGGTGACATGCTCGGGGGCCTCACAAGATTGTGACCCAGCCCTGTTTATCAATGTTCTTAACAGGTCTGGTTATTAAACTCTGGTTGCCAACATCATAAGTACCAACCCTTTCCACTTTAGTCATGAAACCAGATGATTCATAGGGTTTTCTCAGGGATTTCCAAAGTTTGATGCTGGTTGTGTAGAAGCACACAGGGAAATTCGGTGTAGATTTAGTGTAAACAAACTCTAGGTAAGGTCAGAAATCAAAGTACTAGGATAGGATTAAAAAAGTCCACTTTTGAAAATGTTTTTTCTTTTTTTTTTTTTAAAAGGAATACATTAGATAGGTGGTGTGGTGAATATTTATGATGTATACATAAATGTTACACTATATTTGTTATACAGTATAACAGTGATCATCCTGAATAATTCGTTTTTGATTTTGCAATTAATTTTATTGCTTTGTAATTGAGCTCTTATGTTCCCTAAAGACTGGTATAATGTATTAGACAAAATATTTTAATACCGTCTTTACCACAAAAATTAAATTACAAATAATAAGCTTAGATTAGTTTGAATCCATAAGTTCTTTGGAACTGGAATTGGATGAATTAAAACAATTAAAAGTTTTAAAACACTAATGAAACTAATGAAATTGTTTAATGTATATTGCTATGCTGAAATCTATGGGGTTAAAGGATTTTTTTGTTTATTCCTGGTATATATCATAACCTCCTGAGTTAGTTTTCTGAAAGAGTTTGTTTACTTCCATTGTGGAATGTTGTCACATGCACATTTGCGGTTTTCCTTGAAAACAGGGAACTCTGTTGAATATGACTTCCTGTTACTTTTCCTTTGTGTTTTTTTAACTTTAGAAGGAACAAGTTTTGGTTTCCCCCAAACATGATAATAAGATTCGGCTTGACAGCTGTCCCACTGTAATCAGACAGTGATCTGAGACACCTTCTTAGCCGTTGACAGACTGCGGTATTTAACCTTTAGAACATTAAAATTTAGAACATTGTAAAGATGCCAAATCATTCAGGAATTTGGACTGACAAAGCTAGACTACAGTCATTTTGGGAAGGATCTCGCTGTAAAAGCAGTCCTGTCTGACTGATGTCACCAAGTTCTTCCCCTCCAACCATGTATAATATAAAAAATATCATGTCTTATTCAGAAATTCAGCAAAATTATTCAAGAAATTCAGCAATTCTTATTCAGCAAAATTATTCAAGTAAAATGGGTTGCATGTTTCACGTTGAATTGAAGGTGTTGCAATTATTTCTTTAGTAATTGGTTAGCTTTTGTATTTCTGTGTAGTGTATTTCTCTACTGGCATTAGCCCATAGAAGCTTCTGTTGACAGGTATTGATTTTTAGTCTGCTTTTCGTGTCTAGTTACCTCAGACTGGTGTTGAGAGAGGTCAAACACCAGTAAATGACTTTAGGTTGTAGTTTAAAAGGGTTGATCTTTAAGTCATTTAATTTGATGCTAGAAAATAAAGGAGGTTGTTTTCTTAGCTGAGAAAAATTAGGTTACACGACAATAAACTTTTTAACGTATTTAAGGGCAATAGCTGCTAGACGAGTCATCAGGTCAAGATTCTTTCTTAGAGGAAATTATAGCAACTGAAATGTGACTTGCTTATGCGCCTATCCTGTAGCAGAAATATTCACTAATGGTAGATATTTGATTCCACAGATTACATATTATAAAACCAGGGTTACAGCAAAGTCTCACTAATGATCATAATATTACAGCTGTACTGTAGAATGGTTCACCCAAAAATAAAAATTGTCATCTTTAACTGGCCCTTATCATGCTATTCCAAACTTGTATGATTATGTGCCTTTCTTACATAAAACATATAAGATTATATTTTAAGGAATATCTGCTGATTTTCTGCTACAGTGGATTTAGTTTAAAGCTTTTAATGGACATAAAGTAACGTAAGGTAGTAGGAATACACCATTATGGAATTTGTTTTGCTCGTTCCAATTTTAACAATCAGCCATTGGTCGATCCCAAAACTCATCATTTAAACTTAGGGTAAGTGTACCCATTAAGCCCAGGCACCATTTAAGCCCACTTGCAACTTTGACTTCAAATATAAAAAAAACAGGGTCTTGTCTTGTGTTACTTATTCTTTTATCAAATCAGACAACTTCTTACTAACACGTCAGTATTTGTTGAGCACCAATCACATTTTTCATTGTTGAGTTAAGCCCAACCATATTCATGCAGTCTCAACGGGGCTCACTTTAAGCCGCCTCAAAACTTTGGTGTTTTGGGATCCCTCAGAAAAAAATAATCTCACAACTATTTTCAACCATTAATTTGCGAAGTACATCCATATTAAGTAATTTAAGAGATTAATTATTTGTTTTTTGTGTATTATGAAGTTGTTAAACTATTTGGTTTCATTTAGAAAGATGAGTTTTGCTAGTTGGCATAGCGAGCTAATCGCAAGGTCATGATATGATATGATAGTCATGATATGCACAACGCGGCTGAAGTATTAGAAATATTAAGTGTATGAACTAAATGTTTTCTGATGCATTTCACATCACCATATCAATTAAAGCACAATAAATGGTTTGGTTGAGTTAAATATTTTCAGAAATTGTGTTTTTTTTCAAGGTAGGCTTAAATGGTATAGTGACCCAAAAAGCAGCTAGCATATGCAAACTTTGTATGAGAAACAACTTCAATAATTCTGAAGATGGGAAATAAAAAGAATAACTATGAAATCAAGTTAAAAGCATAATATGTTACAAACATAATGAAATATATATATTTTATATATATTTTTTTTATTTTGGTGTGAATATATCTTTATTTCCTCAGTAATCACTGTAGAACCATTTAAGCCCATCTAATGTATTTAAATAGGAAATTGCTGAAATTATGATGTTTGGTACATTTTTTCTGTAATTCAGTGTCTTTGCTATTCTTATATCTCCCTGACATCATTAACTAGACTACATAGCACATCACATACATTAGTGCTTTTTGTTTTGTAGCTTTTTGCAATTGAAAGTCTTTACAAAAGAAAGCTAAAAGAAATGAAAGTGGCCGATTAAATACTGAAACCAATGAAAAATTAGTTTTAGGCCTGCTTGGTCAGTTTGTGGTGGTTCATTGTTACAAGCTAAACATTAAATGCAAGTTCAAAAAATAAATTATGTATAACATGTTACTGAATAAATATGTTTTTACTACCTGAAAAAAAAAAAATTGTGTCAATAATTGTAGTTGTGGGCTTATTTGGAACACAAATGGGCTTAAGTGTAATGTAACAGACATTACATTAAGCCTGTGCCAGACTTTTGACTATTTATAGAATTTCTTTAATTTGTTTTTTTTTATATGCATAAGTAAATGAATATACTTCAAAATGAGAGATTAATCCTTCATTTTAAGTAATGATTATGGTTATAAACCATCTTAGTATTTATGTTTTGGACTTAAATTTTGGTGGGCTTAATGGGTACACTTACCCTAAACCTTTTAAATTTTGTTCAAATCATAGTTTTTCCTTGGAATTATGTTCAGAGAATATTGTGGTATGACTGTGATACTTTATGGTATGTTTTTCTTTTGGTATGATTTGTTAGTAATTCTGATTTCAGGGACAGTTGCATTCTGCTACATTCAGAATAGTTAACAAGCGTTTTATACAAATGCTATTTAAACTATTCAGACAAATAAATTAACAACAGCCAGTTTTATAAGAATCTTAATTCAGTTTCAGTAGCATTCCTGTGTCAAAATGTTCAGATTTGGGTCTATTCGATGTTAAAAAGCAGATGATCAGCATTGATGTGATATTTTAGAATAGTTAAATTAGAGAACTAAAAATATTCATGGATTAGAGGTAAATTGTTTTGCGCTGAGAACAAAGGACCCATATGGTCTGTGTTAGTAGCAAGATTTGTTTTGGGCAGTTTTTTTTTTTCCTGTCTTTGTGTGAAGCAGTTTGTTATTTCTGGTATGGTGTGATTATTCACATTACAACCTCAAACATTCTTTGCCTCTGTTTGCTGTTTGTACTCTGCTGTTTGCTGTTAGTAAAGCACATGAGCCTTTGCTAGTAAAGCACATGAACTTGTTTTGGGCAAGTCACGATGCATGTGAAACTTGCAGTCTCTTTTCAAAATTACGCTCATGTGTTGGCCTGGTACACTCTTATCCTGTTGCTGTTCTCTACCATTTTTGTTCTGGTACACATCAAAATGTTTGTATGGCCTGAAGGGGATGTCTCAGTGTAAATTGCCTTTATTCAGTTAGAGTAGTAGCTGAACTTGTGACTAAAATAGTTCATTCACTTAGTGCACACATTTACTCTCATTTCATAATAGACTTATTAGTAGGGTTACCCTGTAACTAACTAATCGTTAGATAAAGTGAAAAGCTTATTCAAACAAATTTTTATCTATTAGTCACAGAAAAAAATGAAAGACTGCAAAGTCATGCAGTCTGTGATGGACAGATATGTGGTATGAAATCAAGGGTCATTAAAAGTGTTCATTTCGAGAAGGTAATAGATGACCCAAGAAGGTGACGTGCAAGATTTGCAGGCAAATGTTCACTTAAAACTCATCAATCTCAAACATCACTTATTTAAAACATGAGCATATCCAAGTTTGTCAAATTGTGGAAGTGTGGACACCTGCACTGCATCCCTTCCACATCCACGGCATCAGCACATCTCAAAAAACATTTGTGTCCCGCTTTTTTGTGAGAGGGACACGGTGCTCACTTCTCTGTCAGCTATGTGGAAGGAGGGAGCAGATGAACCTTCTGCTGCAGTATATTATCTTCGCCTGTCATTTGCTGCTCAAGACAGACCTCACTCTTAACCCAAATAAGTTGACTTTACTAGAAATTTGCATGAAAACCTATTGCCTTCAAAGCTTTAGTTTTTGCACAAGGTAAAACTAAACAGGTTAAGGTGGGTCATGTCCCCACTACTTTGTAAAAGCAATTAAATAGTTTGTGAAAGATCATTCCTCAATCAAATTTGTACTTGAGCTTTTCTGCACCAGCCAGACACCCAGTGTTTCATGGGATATGTAGTTTTCTTATAAGTAGCCTACATAATCCTGTAGCTTTGTCTTTGCGACATTTTTATTATGTGTGCTTAGTTTTGAGGTAAAATGTTTTTTGGACAATTTTGAAAAAGGGGACAACATCTCTGGTTCTAAACAAATGACTGTTGGCAATTGCGGACACAGATATGCATATGCGCTGCATTTGACGCCAAGTCATACGTCAAAAAGTTGGTCTTGTTGGACCAGGCAAGACTGCACCATAAACAAGTAAATGGGGAGCCAATTTTTTTTGGATAAAATTTACAATAAATATACAATAATAATAGTTTACTAATCAATTTCAATTGTTTATGGTCTGCGCCGAGTATAAAAACCTTCTGTCTCCAGCTACTTTAAGTCACGATAGGTAGACTTGAAAAATTATTCAGTGTCATAAGGAATTGTTAAACCTATGCTTGTAAAGCATTGATCTAGAATGACTATGAATAATTGTCCATATCTATCGAGATTTAAAGTAAATTGAAACAGGACTTATATTTCCTGCAGATCGTAAAGCATTAAAATCGGGTAAGAAATGTAAATGTTATTGTGTATTTTAAAAGTAATATTTTAAATCTACAGCATTGTGTACATTTGTAAAACATTTGTGTGTATACATACAGTAAATATTAATCAATAAGTTTAAATGGATACATTGCAGATGAGTTAACCATAAGGAAGGTAAGTATAGCTCTTCAGAGAATCATCAACACAGCCCAGAAGATCATTGGCTGCCCGCTACCCTCTCTAGAGGACTTATTCAGCACATGCTGCCTCAGCAGAGCAGCCAACATACTTAAAGACCCATCCCACCCTGGACACCAGCTGTTTGACCGGCTGCCCTCTGATAGATGTTTCAGGTCCATCACATCATGGACAAACAGACTCAAAAACAGTTTTTACCCCAGTGCCATTCGTAGACTGAACACTGCCAAAAAATCTACATAGACTCTTGGTCTTTCCTGATTACAATAACACAGAACATTGCATAGTTGCCACAGTATTTTCAACTGTTCCTTATTTTGTTTTACATTTTTTGTTTTACATTTCAACTGTACTCTGCACTACTGTTTTACATTTCAACTGTACTCTGCACTACTGTTTTACATTTCAACTGCACTATTTGCACTACTGTTTCACATCTCAACTGCATTTTGCATTACTTGTTTACACTCGTACTGCCCACTTGTACATAGGTATTGCACTATTGTTTACTTTTTTATCTGTTTTTAATTTTACTGCACTACTGACAGATACTGACACCATTGCTAGTTCACAGCAATCCAGAAATGTGCAATATCCGTATGTGTAACTACCTCACCCTAGCTGCTATCCAGCACTATTATTTTGTATAAAATGTTATTGGTTTCTGCACTGTTTTATTCACACTGTTCTAATTCTTCGATGTATGTGTTGTGAATTTGCACCTAGGATTGCTACAATTTCGTTGCACTCTGTGCAATGACAATAAACGAATCTAATCCATAGCCTACTAGTGTTCAACTGTTTATCTTGCGTCTTTTGGTTTCTTGGGTGTTGTGAATATTTTGGTCCTTTGGTCATTCAGAGATTTATTTGTGATACATGTGTACATCGTCGTATTGGTGAAAATCATATAAACACAGTCCCCAAATAAGTTAATTTAAAAAAAAGAGCAAAATGAGTTGTACAGACCACCACCACCCTTTGTCCCCACAACCTTTTAAAACAAAGTTACACCACTGTATACCACTCATGTGCAATGGTAATGCTGTGTGATGTCAATTTTGTGTTTGTTAAATACCAGCGCTCGCTGTATGAGTAAATTGCAATAGTGGAGCTGCGACTGGACTGCTTGATCTGCGATACACCATCTAACAGAAATTTACCCAACAAGCTGACCGGTCAGGAGAGGTTAATTGCCTCTTATTTTGCCCCTGTACACTGCACAACAAACATCACACGGCAAAGCTGAAATTTTGGCCAGCTTAAAAAAAAAAAAAAAAAAAGTGTCGAAAACGGCTCAGATTTGGACAAATATTTTATGCCCAGCTTATAGAAAATACAGTTTTTGAATCTGTACTATTTGAAACTTTGGATAGTGTTTGCCACAAGCAAACTGATCGGGTCTGATTGTTGATCAGTTTTTCCATAAAATATCTAAATTTGATTTACTGTACATACCATTTCAAGCTGCTTTCAGAAATCAAAATAAGTGGGATCTTTACACAACCAGGATCACCAAATCTCAGACCTGTTTGAATTGGCTGCCTCTTCCCCTCTCTTACAGAAACATAAAATAATTAGTTATCTCTGCTTAATATCATCATTGGATTCAATAATTATATGAATATTACTAATTTGAATTAGTAATGACAACGTTTTATTAAAAAACGAAGAATAATTAATGATCATTAAAAATGTTTAATTAAAACAAAATCCGGGTTTACAGTGTGCTGTTTGTCACTGTAGCACAGAACAAAAGTGATGTCAGCCTGAGGTTGTGAGTTGCTGCATGCAGCGGTTCAGTGACACTCAACAAGTTGTTTACTCTTAGCTCATGGACACTGGTGATATCACATTGCTATTTATGTGTCTCTGGTGTATGTCATTGATGTATCTAAGTTTTAATTTTAATGTGTTTATTATTAACAATAATACAATTATGGTAGATTAAATTAATATCAAATATAAACTTTCAGGCGAATGTGCACCCATGATACATCAGTGCTTTTCTGATGGCACTGGTAGCAGGTTGGCTAAAACAAAATCTCTTTTTTTTTTCTTTCACAGGTATGGCCTCACAAGTTTTGGTCTACCCACCACATGTTTTTCAAACTCAGAAAAGTGCCTTTTGTAGTGTGAAGAAAATAAAAGTTGAACCCAGGAACTGTGTTTACCATGAGAGGGGCTACCCACAGACTTACTTGAATGGTAGAACCCTTGGCACTGCATACCCAACAAAACTTTCCATTTTGTTCACAACACAAGATTCCTCGGTTGGCCGAAACCGCAGGCAGGATTTTCCATTGCAAACTGTTGCTGTACGAGGCGTGCAGCGACAGCATCCCACCGTAGCAGCACAGCAAAAAGGTGGTGTATCATTTCAGCGCAAAGAGCCGGAGCAGCAGGACAAGGGAAGGGGTTGCCGCAGTGGAGCTACTGGGGCAGCTGGAGGGGGTAGGGGAGAGGGAAGTGACAGTCAAGAAGGAGGAGGTGAAGGAAAAGGTGGTGTTGAAGAAAGTGGTGGAGGGGAAGAGAAGGGTGACAGGGAAGATTGCAAAGGTTTTAACTTGCAAGACAGCTCTTACAGATGCGGACTAAAACGTAAGAGCGAGGAGCTTGAGAACTTAGGGAGCACCATGCAGATTGTGGAAGACCTGTCAATGTTACCTGCAATATTGCAATCAAACGTTGGGAACCCACCAGTTCCAAAGCAAGGAGGATGTTCTGGAAGTGGGGATGGTGACTACCAGTTGGTGCAACATGAGTTGTTGTGCTCATTGAAGAACACCTATGAGGTATTGGACTTTCTTGGCCGTGGTACTTTCGGCCAGGTTGTGAAATGTTGGAAACGAGGCACAAATGAGATTGTGGCAGTGAAGATCCTAAAGAATCATCCATCGTATGTTCGACAGGGCCAGATCGAGGTGGGCATCCTGGCTCGACTCAGCAGCGAGAATGCTGACGAGCATAATCTGGTGCAAGCTTTTGAGTGTTTCCAGCACCGCAGCCACACCTGCCTTGTGTTTGAGATGCTGGAGCAGAACCTGTACGACTTCCTCAAGCAAAACAAATTTAGCCCGCTACCTCTGAAGGTAATCCGCCCTATTCTTCAGCAAGTGGCTGCGGCACTGAAAAAGTTGAAGGCCATGGGACTGATTCATGCTGATCTGAAGCCTGAGAACATTATGTTGGTGGACCCGGTACGGCAGCCCTACCGTGTAAAAGTCATAGACTTTGGCTCTGCCAGTCACAACTCCAAAGCAGTCTGCTCTACGTACCTCCAGTCACGGTACTACAGGTATGTACAAACAAATTATCTGATTAGTGGTCAACCACTATAGGTTTTGAACCTGTAACTAATTTTATTTAAAACAGTATTATCATAATGCGGACTGTCACAAGACTGACTATTAAAGGCTCATGTTTGTTCTCTTGAGTTCATTGTTGTACTGCCTGGGTGTTGATGAGTTCTGCTATCACAATCAGTATTGGTTATTCAGAAACACATGGCTGCTTCCTAACATCTGAACAATGAGTTGATTAATTTTATTTTAAAATTTAGCTAATCCAGGAGTCCTTGTGGAATTACAAATCAGGAAATGCCACTGCAGCAAAACAATATCCCTTGTGTTGTGAATCTACACTGACCCTGTAGAACTATTTGACCCAACAGTGTAACTGGTAGGGGGTAAACCATTCCTCTGTCTTATTACTGTGCAGGAAATGGTGTTTTGAAAATAGACTTTGTACAATAGGACATGGAATAAGTATGAAAATGACAAGGTATAGTTGAGAGCTTTAAATATTAAGTTGCCCATACTAATTTCACTTAATTAATTGGTCTTTTTAAGTTAGTTAAATTCTTTTAATTAGTTTAGTCTTAAAGTTTAATGAAATTGAAAACAGAGTTTCTCCAACAAAACATAAGTTGGATTTTTTACAGTGTAAACGTCTGTTTACTAAATTAGCTACCGATTTATCAACTAATACTGATAAATAAATATATTATTATAATTATTATTATGTGTTATTATAAGTGTTGATATTATCAACACTTCGCAGATGTCCTGATTTGGGACACCTGCATAAAAGGCCTTAGAGGCCGCCATACCTCGGGTAGAGTTAGCCTTGGTCCCCTTAGGTGGGAGAATACCAGCGAACTCAAATGAGATGCGAGTAGCATCAGTAATCCAGCAACTTAGGGTCTGCTTGGTAACGGGGAGGCCGCACTTATGAGGACCAAAGCAGACAAAGAGCTGGTCAGTTTTCCTCCACAGGATAGCTCTGTGGACGTATGTGTCCAATGCGTGCACTGGACACACACAGTTAAGCTTCTGCTGGTCGTTCTCCCAGAAGGGAGGAGGACAAAGGGCCTGTGGTACGACCAGCCGCAGTGTGGTAGAGGGAACCTCAGAGACATAATCGGTCTTGGGTAAAGAAAAGCTTTGGCCAAACCGGGCACAAAGTCCAAATAAGAAGGGTCCCCAGAAAGGGCCTCTAGTACCACAGCCAGGTCCCACGGAGGGACGCAAGATCGTACCTGGGGCCTCAGCCTCAGTGCACCTTGGAGGAAACGTGTAACCAGGGGGTGTCTGCCCACTGTATAAGCACCAATTGAAGCGTGGTAAGCCGATATAGCCGCCACAAGACCTTAATGATGGAGTGAGCTAGCCTAGCAGAGAACTTTGCCTGCAAGAACTCCAGAACTGCATTAATAGCGCAGTTTGGGTCCAGATGGCAGTCTCCGCACCAAGAAGTGAAGAGTTTCCACTTCAGGGCATACAGTTTCCTTGTGGAGGGAGCTCTGGATGGTCTCAACAACCTCAGTTGAGAGATCAGAGGCTACGAGTTGTGCCCCCTCAGGGGCCATACCCACTGCCTCACAGCTTTGGGCAGGGGTGCACCTCAAGGGGATCTCCCCAGGCGAGCCGTCCAGGAGAGCCACGAGATCCAAGAACCAGAACTAAAAGCACAGATACCATGTCCTGGTGGACTCTCTCCAGAACTCCGGGAGCAGAGCGATCGGGGGAAGGCGTACAGATGAAGTCTCGGACAAGTCTGCACCATGGCATCCAGCCCTAGAGGAGCTGGATGAACTAGAGAGAACTAAAGGGGACATTGCACTGTCTCCTCTTGGGCTTGCCCAAAGATTCTCCATATCTGCTTCACCACCTCCCCGGGCCTCGGCCCCTGCCTCGACAGGACGTCTGCTCCTACATTGAGACGCCCAAGGATATAAGCCGCTCTCAGCGAGAGGAGCTTTCCCTGGGACCACACAAGGATCTGGCAGACCTTCTTGGTGATTGATGTAAGATACCACATGGCGGCAAAGAGCTCCCAGTACCGGGCCCTGAGTGAGGAACCAAGGTTTCTTCCATGTATCTAATGCCCGAAGCCAGCGCTGCGTGACCTTGATTTTGCGGAAGGATTTCCCCTTCCAAGCAGGAGACAGATGTGCCCGCAACATGCTCGTATCCCAAACTACACCCAGATAAGTAGTTCTCTGTGCTGGCAAAGCGCACTTTTCTCTGTGTTCAGTCTGAACCCCAACTGTTTCATGTGGTTTAGTTCAGCATTGAGATGTCGTTCTACCACCCGCTCTGAGTGAGCTAATATCAACCAATCGTCGATATAATTGAGTATGTGGATACCCTGGTGTCGCAGGGGAGCCAGTGCTGCATCCACAACTTTTTGTGAAAGTACAGAGTTAGAGTGCTAGTCCGAAAGGAAGAACCCGATATTGGTAAGCTTTGCCCCTGAAAGCAAACCTCAGGATCTGTGTTGAGGAAGGATGGGTATATGAAAATATGCATCTTCCAGATCTATCGTGACAAACCAGTCCTCGGACTTGGTTTGGGACACAATCTGTTTTACAGTAAGCATCTTGAACTTCAGTCTCATGACTGAGCAGTTCAGGAGACGCAGATCTAAAATAGGACGCAAGCCTACATGGCTACAGAGCCCTAACTCTTTCTGCTAAGGAGGGACCACCTTTTCTGCTAAGAAGGTGGTTATGGACCACCTTATTGCTCCATAACCAGAGCCTGCTCTGGATCCACTAATGTGGAGAGAACCCTGCTGAAAGTAGGCGGACAGTGATAGAATTTAATTCTGTAGCCTAGTTCTAGCCTAGTTCTACTGTTCGCAGGACCCATTGACCCTTTAAGACTGGTCTCTGGCATTTTTGGAGTGAATAGACCGGTGTCCTGTAAAGGACAGCTCTCTCAAGAAGTGACTGAGCATGCTTCGCTCCCAAGCAACGCTAGCGGAGGCTCTCTCCTCAAAGAAAGCCTTCCGGGAACGAAGCGAACTCATTGAAACCCGCTCAGAAGCGGGCAGTCAGCTCCCTCGAGAGGTGACTGAGCGTGCTTCGCTCTGACACAATGCTAGCGAAAGCTCTCTCCTCAAAGAGAGCCTTCTGGGAGTGAAGCGATCGCATTAAAACCCGCTCACAAGTGGACAGTCATCTCCCTCAAGAGAAAACAAAACGTGCTTCGCTCCAAAACACACAGCGCATAAACCACGTGAAAAACACATGGTCTAAAAAGTTGAGTGTTATGCTCTACACCCTTTGTCTTTTCTTTAGCTTTATGCGTTATTTAAATATCCTACTTTCTAAAGACAGACAAACAATAAATAGACAGACAATTTCACACAGAGCACTTTGCTGAATGACAGAAGCTGCCGGTTGGCTCAGCGCATGCGCTTTTAAGCTTCCTGGTCGTGACGTCACCCCGTCTGTAACGTATCGCCCCTGATTGGCCGGATTTTACACGTGATTCAGAGTGCATAAAAGCTGGAGGCGTTCCCAAAGTGTTTTGACGCAGCTCGAGTTCCTGAAAGGGAACACAGCCGATATTGCATTTTTTTTTAAAATTGGTGACAGAACTTTGAATAGAGACCAAATGTGAAGCTTATTTTTCGCAGTATCTCTTTTTTTTTTTTTTTTAAATTGGCATTTATCCTGTTTTGGAACCATACTCTTCATATATAATTATAACATTTTATAATATTATTATAGAATATTATAATGTATAATATTATTATTATTTTACGTGAACACTTTTATGAAGTACAGTAGAGGTAATTTAGTGTCTTTACTGTGTGTGCTCAGTTCCTTTCACAAATCCCCATCAATAACTCATCAATAAGCATAATATTTATGCTTCCTCTTTTAGTTTGTTTCTTTAGTACATTCTGTCCTATCCAGTGATATGCAGTTGTCAGAAACAGATGTAAACAGTAATTAAAAGTGTTGTGCAAAGTATAAATGCAGGCTTGTTTTTATTAAGTGTTAGATTTTGTTTTGATTTTTACATTTTTAATTATTACAGCTAATATTCAAGGCATATTTTACTTCCAGTTTTTTTGTCACACTACAAATGACAGGCCAGGTTGAACAAAAATAGTAAAAACATTATCATGTAGCTTTTCTGTACAAGTACCACAGCATACCTCATACTACAAATGTTCTCTCCTTATTCAGTAGACTGAAGCTAGTTCTTAAGAAAGCAACGTGTATTTGATTAGCTGTAGGCTCAGCCTGTGGCATAAGGGTGGTGTTATCACATAGGTGTTGGTAACTAATCCACTTACGCTCCTGCTGCTACCAGCTGGATTACATTACAAGTAACAACCTGTCTCAGAGTGTTCATTTCACGTCCACTTTCACAGCTGGCTATGACTCCCAATAAGGATGGGTGGTATAATCAAAATCATACATCAGGGTATGAATAATTTTATTGCACAGTACACTTAATAGTTGTTTTTGCTAGAAGTGCAAATAAAAAAAACAAATAAAAAATCCTGTTTTTGGATGCATGTTCTTCATCTCTCTTGGTTATTTTTCCTTTTATTTGGAATTTCATAGATGCTAAAAAATTGTTATTGTGTATGTTATGTATTCATAATGTGAATGGTAACAATTAGTAATAAACAGTTATTTGTTTGGATAAGTCAGGCTTTAACCCACACGCCTGTGGCCATGCATTAGTTAAATTCTGTAGTAATGGTAAGTGCTGTGTTGCTTGGCAACCATAAACAACTAAACTCACCTTTGTGTCTAGCAAACCTATAATAACATTATGTTCCTTATCTTAGCTTGTTTGAGACGCATCCTGCTCTGTAATGTTTTGCATTACTCTGTTGATCTGTTGCTCATACACAGATGTAAATAACATTGCAAATAAATGACCCACTGACACCAAAGCGGATATATCTACCATGATAATAAAGTAGAACAGCAGAATCTTTGGTACAATTGAATCTTTGTTCTTGAGTGTTTTCAATCTTGGTGTTCATGATTTTAAAGAAATGACTATAGTAAATAAACATAATAATAATTATGGTTTACTCTTAATTTATTGGCTAGGTTTTGCTCTTCATAAATGCTCTTGTAGTCCAGCATGGTAAAATCTATAACCCTTGATAAATCTCTGTTTTTATTTTATAAGTTTTATTTCCCTAGAAATGTCCAGTAGTCATAAATGATTAAATGGAATTGAAAATTTGTTGGTCAAAAGAGTGCAAGAGCCCTCAATCTAGAACAGGTCTAAGCAGACTCATAGAAAGGCTCACACAGAATCTACACTTTAGGGACTGGGATGGATTTAAACATTGTGAATATAAAAGATATGCAGAATGGTTGAACTTGCTGGAATATGTTGAATGATGCTGAAAGGTGTTATCCAGTGGCAGGTGTCCGAATTCTGCAGGGCTTCCTGTGGATTTCATCCAGGCTTACAGATAACTAAAGGGACAACAGACACCTTTACATTAAATAGTGTGCAGTCCATGTGGACATGACTTTGAAACATCAAGCCTAAAGCTCAGCTAAAAACAGTTTCCAGCTGTTCATTCATTCACCATTCAAACGCTCCAACCGATGCTTTGTCTGTGCTTGATGTCCATTTCATTTTTATATATATACTCTTGTTTACTTGTTTTATGTATATTTTAAATGATTTTATTATAATATAAAAATCAGAATTGTGAAAATTCTCTTAATTTTTAGAGGTATTATACATCCGAAAATTAAAGTGAATCCATAATTTACTCGCTGTTAAGCCATCCTAGGATTTTCTTCATGGCAATAACCTAATCTTTGACGTTATTGATGTGCCATATTTGAATTTTGTATTCTGATCCGTTTATTTACTGTTTGTTTGTGACATATCAATCACTTAATAAGCTCAAAATATGAGTCATTTTTTTCACAAATGTATCATTTTGCTTCAGAAGACTGGAGTCACATGCATTACTTTTAAGATGGATGGATGCGCTGTTTAGAGCTTCAGTATCTTGTGATTGCACAATTCAATGCCATTAATTCTGGATAGGATATTATTTAATATAACACTGATTGTGTTTGGCTGAAGAAAAAAATCACATTTACAGTGGATGGCATGAGGGTGAGTAAATTATGAGAGAATTTTCATTTTTGTGTGAACTCTTCCTTTAAGTCAACCTTTTTTTGAACCTCCAAATCCAAACCGGGCTTCACATGAAGGTGGTCCATGATCGGCTGTTGGTGCTGCTCTAGGGAGACTTTTCAAACTCATGGTGGGGGTTGAGCGGTGAAGAACACTGCCTAAAATTAGATTACGGGAGGACGGCCAACTCAGTTTGACTTCTATAGATGGTGAAGTGCACTAGAGCAAAATGCTAGACATCACTTTAGCGCTCATTCAAGGTCACCGTCTTCTAGCGTCAGCTGTTTTGTTGCTTTTAGAGGAGATAATATAGATAGCTTGTATAAGGATTTGTTTTTCAAATCGTCGAATGTTTAGTGCTTTTCAGCCCCCAGTGTATAGGACTGTGTTATGTGGTTCACCTATAAATGTAAATTTTGTCATTTACTCCTTTATATTCACTTGCTGATTTAAAACATGAAAAGCAATGAGCTAAAGTTATGTAGTGTGCGCTTAGCATTAATTTATAACAGACGTGGCAAACCTGGAGGGCCACAGTTCTAAATTAGAGCTAAACTCTGCAACACCTCAGGATTATTAAATATTTTGGCAAATGTAATTGGCTACAAGCTTTTAGCTGTACAGTATATTTTCAGGGTATAGCAGGTTTTGTTTTGTTTTGTTTTTTTCATGTTTTTTAATCCAGAAGCAGAGCAAAAATGAAGTCTGCAAATTGTACCTGGCCTTTTGTTTTTGTTGTGGATTGTTACGAATGCCTCTGAATTCTGTATCTTAAAGTTCTGTTTGAGTTGAAAACTTATCACACCTCATCAATCATTTATCAGCTGTTGGCAACATGACAAACGGGCAATCAAATTATGTTTTGTAAGAGAAAGTATGTTTTGTTCCTAGTTTTTCATTTCATGTCATTTCACTGTATTTTGTAACAAATGTATATATATTGTGTATATATACTTTACAACTAGGAGAAAAACCTTTTTTAAATATATCTAAATATCTTGTCTATTGTAATTTTAAATGCAGTGTGTTTCATCCAAAGCCAACTTGAACAAGTTCCAAAATTAAGAAAATGCTACACACCTAGTTTCCAAGTTCAAACCCAAATTCAGTGTCATGAAGAAATTCTTCTTCAAGGCTTGTCATCAAGGCTTGTTTGAGGCATGTTATCACAGATCACCACTTATCAAGGACAGAGGAAGCAGAAGTAGCATTACTACTGTTAGCACAGCTGTGTTCCATTGTGCTGTTTTTATAGCTTCAATAACATGCAGGCTGTTTGAAGCATTGAATCAGACAGAAGCTTTCTCTGAGGGTAGGATTTATAGAAACATTGAGCTTCACCTGCAGTACATGTACTAGCCCACTAACCATAGAGTCTTTTAGACTTTGCAGGTCAGAATGTGACGTTTTAGGCTAACAAAGACTAAATAAGTACTAGATTATGTAAGAACGTTAAAATTATAGAATTGTAAACAGTGAGTGAACTCACAAGTTCCAAGCTGGTGTGTCCACACAACTTTGATATTTTTATTCCATGAAATATCTTGTGCCGTCAAAATATTTTAAATGGTTTGTTGGATGTGCGGAGTATTGATTTTTCAGGAGCTACATGCATCTCTTTCATTAAAAGGATTTGAAATCGACGGATACGACTGTTTATTCTGCCAGCTGTAGTTTTTTTGTTGTCAGTATGTGGAGATATTCTTGTTTTCAAACACACTTTAGGGTCATTTATGAGGTTCAGATGCAGGTACCTGATGTTGGGGTCAGGTGGGTTTAGGCAATATTGCTAAAAATATACTGATATTTTTATTTTGACTATTTATGTTGTTTAGTCTCTGAATTGGCTTGAAAGAGGGTCAGTTAAATTCTGTCACCATCACCCTCACAGTTCAAACCTGCATTATAGATCACGGTTCTCATAAAATAAGGAGCGCACAGACTGTAGAAACTATGAAGTCCATCTCTGTCTCTGGTTTAGGAAGTTATTGCATCCTTCTGCAGGTTTTTAACTGGAAATAAAAATTGGACTATTGTGGGAAAGGTTTCTGACAGTAAGTGGGTGTTGTATTTAGCCCAGTGACTGTTTTATGTAAACAAACATGTACATTCTACTTACAGTAGCATAGACTGGGTTATATTTACAGATATAATTTGTTGCATATTCAGATTTAATGACCTCAGATTTCAGAGGTTTCTAAAATTTCTGGTAAGTTTACGCAGTCATATATTCACACAATGCTCTATTCATTCTTGACTCCAAACCAAAATGTGCTTCCTGTTAAGTTTAGTGGCTTATTTAACCTTCTGTTTTATATCTTTGTTTACCAAATACACAGCATAAGAATCATTGTTCTTTTAGTTACACGTTTCAAACAGATGTTTGTGGAGGCACCAGCTGATACATCACCCTGTTTCTTTTTTTTATAAAAAAATGTGTTGTTACTATGAGTGTACACAAAAACGATAACTGTTTGCAGTATCAAATAATGTCCTACACTTATATGCAAGATTGTTAAGTTGTTTCCGCTGTTATGAGCAAAAAATGTTTAAAAAAAAAAAACTTTCTCTTTCTCTATGTTTCTGGAACTTTGGCTATGACAGCATGATTGTTTTAAATGTAATGTGTCTTGTAATGTCATATCTTTTGTGGTTTGATTTTCTTAATACAGTCATGTGAAAAAATTAGGACACCCTATGAAAGCATGTGTATTTTGTAACATTTTTTAATTTATGGTTATTTAATCTCAATTTTAAGACTACAGAGAGATTAAAGTAATATAACTAAACAATTAAAACTGAAGAAAAGTTTTTTCCAAGATCTTCTGTAAATATAATTCTACAAAAATGTCTATTCTAACTGAGGAAAAAGATAGGACACCCTAGCCCCTAATAGCTAGTGTTACCTCCTTTGGCTGAAATAACTGCAGTGAGACACTTCTTGTAGCCATCTACCAGTCTCTGACATCGGTCTGAAGAAATTTTACCCCACTCCTCAATGCAGAATTTTTTTAGCTTATAAAGTCACCCCACAACATCTCAATGGGATTCAGATCTGGACTTTGACTCGGCCATTCCAGGACTCTCCATTTCTTCGTTTTCAGCCAGTCTTTGGT
>JAZGTK010000942.1:0-48313 GCA_036877625.1 Ambastaia sidthimunki
TTCTGTAATGGTTGGGAGTGTGCAGCTATGCAAGGCAGCTCCCTGTGTAGGTAATAGGCAGCCTGCTAGCTTTTGCAACAGAGCTTATGACCGGGACGTGGAAGCCCAGGAGCGCTGGCCAAGAGGTATTGATACCCAGTAAATGAGAAACCGAGATGAGGAAATAGAGCACGGATGTAAGAGAGAGAGAGAGGCTCTGGTTTCTGCATTCCCAACAGTAGGCGTGTGCCAGGCAATGCAGCCAATGCAGTCCGAGGGGAATGATGGGATAGAGACAGCTGGGGGGTGGGGGACACTGGGGTATGCGGGGACACGCTGAGAAAAGACAGGGTGTATAGTACCAATCCCAAAATATCAAACCATCCACATGTACAGGATGTGTGTCTGAAGCCGATCCGTGTGGAACGCTGGACGGCCGGTGACACAGGGAGTTGGGGATGGTGGGCAGAGAACAATGGGGGCTTAGTTATGAGATGGGAAAACAAGGGGAACACAATAGAGATTGCTGCGGATCAACGTTTATGGAAATTAGGCAAACAACAGCTTGCAGTGGGAGAGAGAATTATGTGTTCGGAATGGGGCATGATCCGGAATGGGGCATGAGCTGGAACACAAAGACGGAGCTTGTTCAAGCCATGTTCCTTCTGTAGCGTTCATGTGATGTTGATTCAGTATAAATGCCTGTAGAGTACATGAGTTTGGTGAAAATGTGGTTTCTTCCAAATAATTGTTGAGCATTCCATACGTATGTTAATTGCAAATTCAACTATTTATTATTGTTAAATCAGTGTAGATTAATATATTAGAGGATTTAAAACTAAGAATACAGTGAGATAAATGTAAAGTGTATTTCTACAGAATTTTAACACAGTTCACATCTTTTGTGTTTATTTAATATTTTGATCATGCATTCACATATCAACAAGGACGTAATACTGTGAGCTCCATTTTACACATTTAAATACAGTTCGCAAAGTGTCAGTGCTTCTCACAGACATTAACCAGTCAATGTGAAAATGGCATTAAGATTCTATGTGTAAATGGAAATTTGATGTGCTTTTCCTTTAGTCTTCCCTAAAAGGAGGAAATCTGGTCCATTCCCCAGGACTATTCGTCAACACACACTCTTAAATCTAGTATACATGGGCACAGAGCACAGTTTCCATGGATACCCTGCGCACTTGGCGTCTAGACCACGCGGAGATACTAAATCATTAAGCTGTTGTGATAGAGCTCCTATCTAAATGCGGCAGGTGAGCGGAGAGACAGCGGGGGGCGCGTGCGCGAAACGTCGAGGCCTTTGTCAAGTAAAAGTTCAACAAATTCTCGAATGATTAATTTATAAAGCTGAATTCATTCCTCATTTGCCTGGCTGACAGGTTTATCTAGGGCACATCATGGTGCCTGTGTTTAACACTCTGAGCCTGTCTGTGCAATGACAGTTTATCAGGCCGGAAGCCACTGAGCTCAGATATAGTAAGCAAAGACCAAAGGCTTTTGGCTGACTCTAACTTTAACACCGTCCCACTGGCCTGGGCTCAGGTGGACTTGAATTTCTGCAGATCACCAGCTGAGTCTATATCTGTCCTCTGGTGCAACAGGTTTACCTGAAAATGATAAAGCGGCAGTCTTATTTTATTACTTAACGCACATTTATTTTAGGACATGGAAAGAGGAAGGAAGCCCTCCTGTTATTGGAACTGGGACATACAGAAAATTCGGTATCATGTGGTACATAATTAATGTAACATTATTGGTTTCTGTTTCAACTTTTATTCTATATCAGCGCCATATAGTCTGAGTAATGAAATCTAGACTCATTATAATGGTAATGTCTACATAATGTCATTAAGCAGAGATATAGATTCTGTTTTAAAGCAGCCCAACACACAGTCAACGTGGACTGAAAGCAAAAGCTAAAAATGTTCATGGTACAGGAACGCCTTAAGTTTGGAGATCGCTTCATCTGTATGCAGTTGTGTTTACATATATATATATATATATTTATACAAAAACAAAGTATTACACTAAACGTTTTAGTGTTTTTATATTTGTTAATAACTGATTTTACCTAAACTACTCTTTACTTAAACTATGATTTGTGTACATTTTTCGTGTGAAAACTATGAATATTGTTATTGTTATAATTTATGTTTTTCTTTTTTTAATGCTGACTGTTTCTGCTGACAGAGGGGTCTGTAAAATTAAATATCAATAAATAAACCTGTTGAAGGTCACATGCATTTTTTATGGTAAGGGATGCAAAGAGATAATTGTTTTCTGATTGTAATCTTGCCCAGTCAAGTAATCTAAAGATCTGACAAACTAATGAGACTTTTGCTTCCACTAGGAAGCTACACAGTCTGGACTCTGATGTAGTCTATTTATCTTCACTGCGATTGTAGAAATAGGTTTGAGTTGTTTGTAGAATCAGAGTTAAACCACAGACAAATCTGGGCATTTTATGCCTCAAATAACAGGAAGTGGAGAAACAGGGTAAGCGGGCGTCAATTTCCTGCGGTTCTGGGCTCATGGCCCCTCAAAAGCTTTCAGCTCCAGTGGAGACAGACAATAACAGACGTGATATGGATGGATTCCCTCAAATCCACCTCTGGAGTGAGCAGAGAGCAAGATAAAGCCCCGATTAGAGCCCTAAATTATGAACTACTATGCTGACATATACACCACTTGCTATGGAGAGCCCTTGAGGGCCAGAACATTCATACCTGTCTGAGAGGAAGCTGATTGGTTGACTGATTTGATCTAGATTTTGTTTAAAGGGTGCTAAAAATCTTTTTCTTTGTGTGTGTAAAATTACACACACACACACACATATATATAAATATATAAGAGCTAGAAATCAATACAAATATGACAATTCAAATATAGATTGTGTAGCTAAATATTCTGGTTTGGGGTACATTTTAATAAATGTTTGAGTTCTTATTGAAATCTTTAGTAATGTTGACTTCTGGCTGGTAAATTCTGAGCTTATCTTGGATATAGTTGAAATCTCCTCTGAAGTTCTGGTGAAGACATTTGCGATATTTGTAGGTCTTTGTCTTAGAAGAACAGTTACTTACTGTAAGCAAAAGTTTCCGTTTTCACTCCATTTAATCTTATTGCTGTCAGCAGACACACTCGAGATATCCCAGATTTTTCTTATGAGGTGCTGTAATGAACGACTCTGTTGTTTAGCATGCAGTTAAACCGCCTGGAAACTGATGCAGTCAGTGTAGCATTTAGATGATTTTTAACCTCTACATTTTGCCAGGCTTTAAAAGAATGTATAAATAGATGTGGCAGGCTGTCTTACACTTTGATAAGCTGTAGCTGACTGCACACCAGAAACATCGATGGAGTCAGTTTGACAGTTTGATTGTTGATGTTGCATGTCTTGCGCTGCCTACGGCTGCTAAATTTGATTCCTGTTTGACAGCCCTCAACGTCTTAAAGACAACAGCTTAAACCAGTGACTATGCAGAAAACAGATTCTCAAGCACACCAAACTTCATTTACAAAAAAACCTTGCATTGCCTTTTGTTAAATGCGTGTTAAAAATAAAAACAAGTATATCAAGTTATATTGTTTGGGTGGTTTTGGAAAGATTTGTTTAATTATTTGACAAATCTAAAGACCTTTATTAGGTTTCAAGTTAATACTTTGAGTGGCCTGGTGAAAGATGTTCTATCAGGTTCTAGGATTAACCTACATGGAATCCTGGGAAATGGAGGGCATGACCTTTATCCTAAAACCCTACTCGTGTCTTTATCCTAGTTGTGAAGTGAGAGATGCGTGTGTGTTTAATGCACTGTGTGGTAAGTGCACTAAGAAACGTGTGTGTGTGTGTGTGTATGCAATGTTTATGTGTCTGAGGTAACTGCATGCTTGGCTGGCTGAAAATGTGTGTCCATGCATGAGGCGCAAATTTGCATGCATCAGTTTGCGGGCTGACAAATAAATGTGTGTGTGGAGTCCTAGTATTCACTACGTTATGGGGACCAAATACTCCCTCAAGTAATACCAGTAAATTTTTGACCTTCTGGGTACATTTCTTTAGGACATTTTTAATACAGTATTACTATTCTGAACATTTAAAATAGCAGAATGTTTTCTGTGAGGTTTAGGTTATGGGGTAGGTTTAGTGTAGGGGGTTAGAATATACAGTTTGTACAGTATAAAAAACATTACATCTATGGAATGTCCCTGTAAAACATGAAAACCCAATGTGTGTGTGTGTGTGTTTTTAGAGGACTTGAACTTGGTGGTAAAGGCCTTGGGGGCATGGGGGGGTTTCGAAAGAGAGAGGGAGACAGAATACAAAAGACAAGAAAGATGGAAAGTTTTT
Source organism: Ambastaia sidthimunki (assembly GCA_036877625.1). Classification (NCBI taxonomy): domain Eukaryota; kingdom Metazoa; phylum Chordata; class Actinopteri; order Cypriniformes; family Botiidae; genus Ambastaia; species Ambastaia sidthimunki. Next base: position 4,349 of record JAZGTK010000942.1, read on the forward strand.
TCTCTCTTTATTTGTTCTAAATAAACTGGCTTTGTGCTGGCATGTGCACGGAGCCATGCAAACCACACTCTCTAGGGGTACAATTTCACATCCCCCTAATTACAGTGGGGTGTAGCGTTTCGTATTGGGGCCTGCCAACAATTGTACACAAATAAACGCAGACACAAGGTCATGGAGCGAGAAAGGGCCGTTGTTAAGGTCCCTATTAAGTTCATTAAGCACAGTTTGCGATCATTTTCATTCGTTCCAAAGGCCATCTTTCACTAAAAATAGTAGATGTAGACCTGGAGGGAATGTTTTCCTATCGTTGTGTTTTATTTGTAATGGCAGATAATAAAAAGGCAGCGTAATCTTATTCAAGCACACAGTCTGTGTTATTCTGCTATTCTCCTCGAGGTTCGTGTATAATGACCTCTTCAATACGGATGTCTCGCACATAGTACGAGTGTAGTCATGGAGACCTTGTTAGCTGTCAAAGAAAGGTACCGCATTTACTATTACATCCTGAGATTTTAAAGTGTGTGTTCACACAAACACACACACTCACACACACAACTGCATTCAAATGCATTCCCAGAAGTCTACGGTGGTATTGAAGAGAGTATAATCAGTATTGCAGTATAATCCTATCTGTGTGTGTGTGTGTGTGTGTGTGTCCTAAAACTGTCCTGAAACAGCTTGCCCTATTTTTCTTCTCACCAGTTCTCTCACTCTTTCTCATTTACATTCCTGGTACAATGCAAGCCCCCCCACCTCCCCACCCCTTTTTTATAAGAACCCTGAAAAGTGAATGAATGTAGGCCAGTCGCAAAGTTTTTCCCCTTTCATTCCTGAAGCATCCCCTGTTTCCTTTCTCTCTGCTCCCTGGGCAAGACTTCAGCTGGGTTTCTGGTGTGCCTTCAGGTTAATCTGTAGCAGTAGCAGATGCTGGTGATCATTAACCTGAGAGAACCTTCTAAGAGCTGTTCCTGAGTCTGGCATCCTAGCTTTCCAATGGCACCACAGCGGTCAGAAATAGGGACTACCCAGCTAACAGGGAACATTAATGTTTTTCTAATAAAGTTCTCTCAAAGATATCAAAAACGTTCTTGCAGTAATGTTAATAGAACATTTTTAATGTTAAATATTATATATCAAAAATCTTAAGTAATTAGTGGAATGTTTTATAAACGTTACAGAATAAAAATGTTTAAATAATGTTTTTGTCATATTTTGTCAACAATCCTAGAACTTTCAAAATAACATTTTTAATATTTTTGTTACTTAATGGAAACGTTAGGGAAACGTTCTTACAACCTAAAACTGTTAGCTGGATAAGTTCCTATGGTGCTTGTTGTCTTCATATTTTCCCTCCAGTTTAGGACACTGTGGCTCCACCCCCCTCAAGCCTCCACTGCATTCACTGTCATCTCTGCCAGTGGAGTCTAAATTGAAATTAAACACAGTTTTCCTGCCTGGACCTCCACGGCGCAAGTCATCATTTTCATTCCAGTAGAAAAAAATCATTTCATAAATGTTTTCCTTCCTCACATGGACCACGGACCACCTAACACCCCTCTTGCTAACAAGTATGGCTAGGTTTCTTCCTGCGTAGGAGAGACCCCCAGACCCATCGTGTGGAATAAATGAACTCATTCATCCAGCGCTGAGTGGAACTCTGTCCCCACCACAAACCAAAGCAAACAAGCTAGAAGCACCGTTCAACGGTTCTAGACTGTTTCTCTGGTTTCTGCTTGGCCGTGCCTGCTCCTTTAAGACCCACGGTGGATTTAGTTCACATTCTCTGTGGTAGTTCTGTGGGCCTGTATTAGTTCTCCTCCCTTCCTTTCCCATATTTCTTCTATATCTCTCCACCCAGATCTCTCTAATTCCATTAAGTCATGTGTGTGTTAGAAAATAATTTAAAAATGTGCAAAAAATCGTCATGTTTTTGACCCACAGAACAGCTGTGCTCAAACGCTTGAGACAAAAATGTGATGTTTACAGTTAACATGCAGCCATTTTTTGTGAATGTGTTTTGTTATCTAAAGTTACATGAACAGAACGCTTGAACTATTCTGAAGCAAAATAAAGTTTTTGTGTTTTGACTCCCACAAGCCTATTAATGTAAACACAATGTGCCTCATTCAAGACGCACAAGCAGAACAAACCATGTAAATTGTGTTTCTGAATTGAACATCACCCAGAAATGTATACTGCTTTGTGTTGCATGAATGAGGCCTTTTTGTATTTACACATTTACTTTTGTGATGTACAATGCGTTGTACATGCCATCTTGGACATTTTCACTGTTGTTCACACTTGACACTTTGTCATGTATTATATAAGTAATTTACACCCTGCAGTAACTGATAGCACCATCTTGTATTTAACACACAGGAACCCGAGTTCACCGCTCAGGGTGTCACTGACAAACTCAATTGAGTCTCTGAAACTGATCTCATGGTGGTCATAATTCCTCATGGTACTGCGTACCGAAACTCCCCACTGGCTCAATTATGTGACTTACCTTTCATACTCTTGGTTGTCATGGTCACAGCGTGCGTCCTTGTGTTTCTCCCAGTCCTTGCCGTGGCGACAGGTCGTTAGCGACACAATGTCCTTGCCATTGTGGATATGATGCAAAGCGTTGCGAGTGTCTGAGCCAATGCCTGTCAAATAACGTTTACCTTTAAACATTAGCAGGTATTTCCGTCTCGGGGGGACGGTGTTGCGAACCAGCCAGCCCCTCTCGCCGCCCTTTTGGGGGTGTTCTTTAGAGAACAGAGGTATGGAAATGTCAAAGCCTGGTCTGAAATGTTCTGTGTTCAGGCTAGCTTTGGCCAAGATGGCCTGACCCACATTAAAGCCCAGGTCCTCAGTGTAGTTGGGCCACGTTCCAGAATAAAGGTTGAAGATCACATGGTTGCGTCCATCGTTCCAGAGAGGGTATCCTCGGATGCGCTCGTCTACGTTGGGCACGAATTGCGTGGACAGCTGGTCCCTGTCCAGCGTGTCGATGCCCAACACAAAAAGACAGGCTTCGCGCGGGTCAGACGTGTAATACCGCGATTCAGAGACCGAGGTGAGAATCTTACGGTAACTTTCTGACACTCGCTCTCCCTTCTCTGGCGGATAGACGTACACCCGAAAGCCATTTTGACCTTGACAACGGGCAAAGTCAAAACAGGTGTCCATTCTGCAACGACTGTCTTTGTAAATTCCAGCCCATGCTTGACGACGTTGCCTAGGTGACTCACCCGGTCCCCCGCCGTTCTGAAGTTCGGCCTGGTCAGCGTAGCAGGGGAGCAGGGCCCGATCCAGCCAGTCAGGCCAGGGCCGCCCCACCTCCCCCCTCCTGTGGGTGATGAGACCCAAAAGACGTTCCTGCAAGCCGCCCCAATAAAACAACAGCAGCCAGCAGCACGTGCACAGGCCCAGAAGCACGTACTTCTTGCGTGCTTGCATCAGGCTGTCTCTCTCACCCTCTGTGCTCCAGGGCCCGGCCGGGAGCCTCAGCAGGGGGCAGATGGGGTGGACAGCAGGGGCCGAAGCTCCAGCATAGCCCCAATGTCCACTTGTCCATTAGCGAAAAAGGAAAATGCAAATGGCTCTTTCTCTCTGTCTTGCTCGCTCTTTCTGTTTACAGCATGGTACGCCCATACAACATAAATGCATGTACGCTTCGCTGTTGTCCAGTGGAAGTGATGCAGTGCAATTTCTCCTCTCTGCGTAGTGCCTCTCTGCTCATGGCTCAGTGACTCTCATTGCACCCCTACGAGAGACATAAACAACACACTTCACTACACAGCCTTCTGTTCATTTATTGCAGCACATGGACACACACACACACACATTGCATCCTCAAACAACACCCAGCTCATGCAAACACATGAAAAGTGTGATGAAGCAATCAATGCATCATGGGTGACAGTGCATTGCATTGTAAACCTATTTTGTGCATTTTTTAATGACGTCCACTGTGGTTGAAAACACATAGCATTTGACTTCCATATATAATCAACTCAAATGCACTCGCTTGAAAATACTGTAGCCCCAAGAAGTGCTTGGACACTTAAGCCACACTTAAATATATTATGTCATTGCGTTATGTAACAAAATGTCAAACTAAGTTCTTTCTGCAAACTAATACTGCAAGATCTTTTCTTTAAACTTCACACAGTAGGCTTGTGAGAGGCAACTGACGCACATACACTAAAAATATCTCAATACTAGCAGAGCCATTACAAGTACATTTAACCACATTAAAATGGAGACGTTCTACTAAGTTCTACTAACACCCAGAACGAGCCTGAATGTCTTTTGTTCCAACATTAAACAGTATAGCTACAGTTTTACCATTTAAACCCTAACAAACATTTTATTGTTTTGTTTTGTGGGAAAGAAACGCTTGTGCTGTTTTACTGTTAAAGTAATGGCACTGGCTTTGATTTTTATCTAATGCAGTTGCCTTCATGCATTTTTAAACATGGCATAAATGTCCAAACACTCCTTAAAATACATTTTAAAATGCAAAGCATTGTGGGTAGGATTACAGACTCATCTACGACTCATCTAAGACTCACATTAAGGTGCACAGCTCAATCATTGTACAGTATATGTAAGGGGGCAGCGCACAGATTTAAATAGGGGTAGTTTAAACAAACCTGTAGGTAGAATTTAAAAATACACACTGCCACCCCTCCACAAATGTTATCAAGTCTCTCATCTCATGCCCAACCCTGGTGCTGGCCACTAAACACTTTGTGTGCACCAGTATGAAGGCATGCTTGAATTAGAATTGGTGCATTTAGTGAAGTGGTGTGAATCTGCTGTGTTCACACACACACTGGTGCAGTGTCTGGAGCGAACACGCCGAACATGAGCAGGGAGGAGATAACATCTGCTCTCTGTGAGCTCCAGCTCAACGGCGGGAGATGAAGTAAAGATGAAGGGCTTGAAAGAAATAAGGAGGCTTTAAGAAACTTAAATCAAGAGCGAGTGGGAAACATAAACCGACTTTCAAAATCTGATGGCAGTTAATCTTGTGGGAAACTGAGGTGGCTTTCTTGTTTGTTAGTTTTGCCAGGAAATGTGCAATCGTTTTTTAAAGGTTTTATCAAAGCGTGTACCGTCTGCATGTGTGTTTGTGTGTGTGTGTGTCGTATGACAGAAGGTCAGTGTTTCTACTGCCAGGTAATGCACAAAGACAGCTTTCAGATCTCACCTGCCCTCCTTCTGTTTTTTTTCTCTTCTCTACCTGTGCATTTCTGCTAAATTCCTCTACAGCTTCTGTCTTATCTCTTTAAGCTGTCTGACAGCCTTTTGCCCTTGTGCAGTCCAGACTAAAGCTTTACATGATATAAATGGCTTGATTATATATGCACATCGGGGCACGTTTTGTGACCATAATTACTGTGTGTTAATATAAAATGCAAAGCTCTATTTAAACCGCCCTATTTTTTCTGCTGGAGGTCAGTGGGTTGCTGTGCTGTTGGTCAACATTAAGCATTTTTGCTTTAAAGCTAGTTGCTTTAATATTTTACTCTGACCAGGAATCAGTTTTGTACAGGGTAAAATATTTCTGTATAATTTGCATCAGGGCATAATATATGTCTTAAATGAGATTATCAATGATGGAATCAAATTCACTTAGATTACAATTTTTGCCACTTGTGATTCCGTATTCTTTGCAAATTCTTTGAAAATGGCGAATTATTAGTATTTTGAAATATAAGTCACGTACACATGTACAAAGATGTGATATTTTCATGCAGTATGTGTAAAATCTGAAAACAGTACATATTTCTATAAATCTGATTTTTGTATGTGCCGGTCTGAATGCTGCTTAACAGGTAGGCCTACAGAATATATAGCTTTAAATAAATACAGTGTGTATTACAAAATATGCTTGCATGTGTGTATGTGACAGAGAGATCTTTATGTCCATACGTGTGTGAACTCACACAGATGTATTAAGAGCTCTGTGCTCATGTTGTTTTTCATGGTGAAGCTGTCCTCGTCTAAACACTGCAGGCCAGGCACATATTTGTCAGGAAACAGATGCGGAAGATTCCATTACAATCTGCTCATTATTAATGCACGAGTCCCTTAGTTAGGACATTGATTTCTCGTCTTTCCTTTCGTTTGTCTTTTTTTTACCTTACAGGTAAAGTTAATCTCAGTTTTCCTTGGAAATAAACTGCAGTTAAGATTTCCAGTGGCACTCGTGCTCTGTTTAACTGTTACTGTCTAAATCCCACCTGAATATAGGACTATGCAAATTCAAGACATTTTTAGATGTGAATAACAACACCAGCTAAACCGTCAGATCCTAAAGACGGCAGTGTTCCCATGAAAAGAAACATCACAGATGAGATCTCTGTAATATCTCATTTATTTCTCCTAGACAGCGATTAGATTAAATGGAGAGTCAATGGAAACGTTTACTTATGTTTTCTGTGTCTCAGATTCTTCTCCTTAGTAAAAGACCCATAAATCTCACAAAGGTCTTCATTAGAGTTTCAGAAGAGATCTCAACAATATCACAAACTAAACTCATATTTGCCAAGTCTGAAATCAAAAGTCAAGAAGATTACTGAAGATTTTATATGAACCCAAACATTTGTCACCAGATTTACCCAAATCTAAATATTTTAGGTAAGCAATCTACAATCTAATCTAATTTTAATAATTGTCTCATTTGTTTATATTTTTGTTTATATTTCTCTTAAGTAATTTCTCCTATGCAATTCTGAAACAAAGTTCACTGTTAAATGAAACACAACTGAGATCCATCAAATCTCCTGAACTTTGAAAGAGCAACGCTGGAGCAATAAAAATTTCCTCTGAGTTCTTTTAAAAATGTATTTCAGTTCAAAGTACTTATAATGCTACTTACAAAAACTGTCATCTGTAACCTAATCCAAATTCCATTAACAGCAATCTGTGTCATTTTTTACTGTTTCCATTTCTTAAATTCTGATTACATAACAGCATTGCAAATATTTTAAATATTCTGTTACTCCCCTAACCCAAAACCCAGCTGACAGAAGCCTGGATCCTCACGGAGGGTGTGACCGTTTGTTTCGGGCCCTGAGGGACGTTTCTCCCTCTTTCCCTTCTTCATTCCAGTTTTTCTGTTGCTTTCTATTGCAATTACTTTTTATTTTTCTCATTCAACCGTACTATTGCTTTTCTCCCTGACGCTGTAAGTTGTCCTCACTCTTTCTGCGCGATATATCACAACGAGGTAGGTCTAGAAACAAGCTGGAGGCGGTGTAATGAGATCGCGATGTGATGGCATATTGCTCAATCAACGTGACAGGAAACAGCTGAATAAGTGAACACAGCCTTTGAAACTCCGAGCGATACGTCTTCCAGACACTTCATTAGCTTTTCCGAAACAAGCGGTTTCCACTTTGCCAAGTCCCCGTGCGAAGGAAAAACTGAGGTTAAAGCGAGTGCTTCTTCATCTGTTTGGCCAAACATTGTCCGTGTGGAGAAGGACAGCGAGCAGGTGTGGCTAAGAGGCAGCAGTTGTAGGCATGGGGAGTTAGTTTCCTGTGTCGTGCCTACTGCACAGACTGCTACAGCCTGAGTGTGTTTTCACATGATGAGTGTGTGACAGCTGGACATAGAGCTTATCTCCCCTGGCCCATCTCCTTCTCTAGCGAACGGATCAGAACTACACTAAAAAGCCTGCTTAGAGAACACTTTATCCTTTCAGAAATTATTATATCTATTACCTTTTTTCTATCTATACATTTTTTATTTATACATTTTTATTTCCAAGGTGAAGTGTCTAATTTCTGCACTATTTCTTAAAACATCATACATTTCTTAAATGTATTCAACAGTCACCAGGAAATCAGAATGAAATGAATGAATATTAATGAAATTTTGCATTGTTTCTTATAAATGATTTATTTGTGAACGTCATCATTTTTTTTAAATTCATGTGCCTTTAAAATCTTTAATCAAAATCTGAAAATGTACTTTCCTTGGAATGGTGGTCTTCCTCTGAATATGTCAGTCTGACGGCTTGGGCGGAGCCAGTGGTGTTAACCACTCCCTTTTAACGGTCAGTCTACTGTAAGCTTTGAACCGCCTAATTTTCTAGATCCAATCAATTCCCAGTGGAAAAAACAAGCCACGCCTCTATTTTACCCTGAAATACATCACAACACTCAACTAAAGTCAGCTGGAACTTCCAGTTCATGTGGACTTTAAATAAAGAAATCTAAAAACAGGCAATTGTTACATATAGGAAGAGTATGGAGCTTTAAAATCAACAACATAGCATAATTTTAAAAGAATTTGATGAGAAATGTTTGAGTTTGTATTAAAATATCTGATATTTAGTTGCCAACTTTGGTATATGAGCCTACCTGAGCACAGATTGAGACCAGACCTTTTCTGAAACACTGCATAAGATTGCTATGGTCTGCTTATCAGGAGAAACGTTTGAGAAACAGGAGAATCCATTAGCTCTCCATTTAATCTCATTGCTCTCTGTGAGAAACAGTAGAGATGTTAATGATATCTCACTTGTGATTTTTCTTTATTTTGGCCATTATTTACACTTTTTCGGTAGGTAGCCTATGAATGGCTTACTTAAATGTTTGTGTATTTTAACATTGATAAAATAACACACATGACCTTCAAATGTACTATTATTTATACACGCAGTATCATTGTAACCAAAGCAAATTACAGTATGGTGCTTATAGGCTTAAATTCTTCTAAAGCAACAACACAGTGTTAAGTGTCTTGCTCATAAACACTCCAGTTAATAAGTCTCTTTTGTGTGTGTATATTTGTATAGCAAGTCCTTTACCACAACTTAAACCTATCTCACCTGGGATTTGACTACCAGTATTGATGTTGATTGATGTGAGCAGTTAAATGTGTTTGCTGTAAAATGTGCTTTATGATGCCATAGAAGAGCCATTTTGGCTGTATGGTTTCATAAAGAACCTTTAACACTCGTAGAACCTTTCTGTTTCACAAAAACTTCTTTGTAGTGGTTCTTTAGACAATGAAAAGGTAAGAAAGAAATTGTTCTTTTAAGAACATTTGACTACATGGTTCTTTGGGGAACCAAAATGGTTCTTCTATGGCATCATTTTGAAGAACCTTTTAAGAGCCTTTATTTTTAGGAGTGTAAGTACATAATATACTGTACATTTTGAACCATACAGTAGGTCTTTAGAAGATGCAGCGATGCTCTGTGATTTCTTCCTCAGTTTAGCTACGTGTAAAAAAATGCTAGTGGCAACCGATGCTAGAGAAATACAAATGCGGTGCGGCGAGATGGGTGAGACGGAGTTAAAATTAAACACGAAACTCTGTCATTACAGGTCAAGTGAGAGCGACGGCGGGGTTGAAGCCAACGGCCCAGCCTAGTTCTGCTGCATGTTTGTGGTGCTGAGACTGACCCATGCTGAGCTTGTGGTCAAGCCTGCTGGGACATCAGTCTGGCCTGCAGTCAGATGAGCATTTGAGAAAACACAGACTGAAATGACTAACGTAAGTGTAATTTTAGTGCAGAGGATGTTTATTAAAAATCTAAATCAAATCTTCTTTAGGACATACATGGTGTTTTGGAGTAATCTCTCTCTGAAAAGGAAGGGAAAATCTGAAAATGAAGATTAAGGAAAAAACTAGGGCAGAAAAAGTTGTTTTGCGACATGCAAAAAGGTTATTAAGATGGTTACATCTTCTGGAACAGCCCCCTGCTACGTTCATGTTTTAATTACTGGACAACAATAATTACCAGCAGGCTTGATTAATCTAAACAATATGCTCCCAGCACACATGCCAAAAAGGCTAATTATTGTAGCAAACAGGATGGGTCGGGACAATTGGAGGTTATCAAATGCAGTAGTCATAACTGTATGAATACAATGCATATTTAAAACAGCTGGAAATCTCAGCTGCTTTAAATGTCGCAGACCTGATAAAAAACAGCTTTCTGTGCCACAATGCCTGGCTATTCATTCCCACGCCCCTCCTCTCTGTTACCTTTCTATGGCCCTAATGAAGTCATATACATTATGTTACATGATGCTATGGAATGAGTTATGAGAGCCCGTGAAAAAGGACGAGATTCCAGCCATTTTTCCGTCCCCTCCCGATTTCCCTTTCAACTCCACCGCAGGGGTGGACGCTTCATTCATTTCACGTGGCGCTCTCATAACAGCCCAGAAATCAAATGTTAAAAGGAGAAATCTGTTTAGATTTCAAGGCCAGCAGTACGTTTATTTTCCAGTTTCCAGTTGCTGGTGAGTTATCTGTGCGGTTTTGCACAGCAAAATAACAGTGAATTAAAAAACACCTCTGCACAGATAACTCATCCTGCACAAACCAGTTATGGTTCTGACACATGTTGACCATTTGGTGTCTTGGGATCCAATTAAAAAGACAATCACTGGGCTGGTATTAAAATGCATTGGTGGCCTTGATACACCTGTGGTGTGATGCGAGACGTCTCTTATTTGCAATCACTGCTATAAGCTTACACACTTAACAGGGCTGTTTCCAGTGATCCATTTATACACGGTAAATAATATAGCATTTAAAATATGTCGTTTTAAAAGCATTACCATTGGTCATTGATTTTTTAGTACGTATGTAAATTATAATAACAAAGTAAATCGGATATTCGCCAGATCTTGACAGTTTAATGCTCCTAATACAAACCACTTGCAAAAGTCATTTAAATTCAGTGACATTTATGAGTTATCGCTCGCTTGCTGTATCGTGCTATCATGCGTAAAGGTCAGATTAAGTGCGTTACCTGTTATTGTTATTACGCTGGACCCTCAGTATGGCCGCATCCTCATCTCCTGTCGATACTGAACGAGTCCTCCTCTCCCTCCCTCTCTCTCTCTCTCTCTCTCTCTTTCTCTATGCAATGGCCCTGCTTGTTTTCAGTAGCACAATATTACGCGATGCAATAACACCCGTGCCACACAGTCCAGCCCTGAAGCGCTCCGTAGACACCTCCACTGTGTTCAAAAACCTGTCTCCTCCTCCTTCTCCTCCTCTTCGCCTCTGAAGCGCGCGTGTCTTCTCGCTTTACCAGCTCCACAACCTGATTGAGTTACAGCGCGGCTCGCGCGAGCGCACGCACCTCCTCCCGCGCGCCTCCGTCACTCCCTCTCTTCCCACTCAGTATAATAAAGGCAGATTTGTGCAAATATTAATATTGCATCCATTCTCTTATTATCTTCAGGGTAATTTGCATGAGTCTGCGCTCACTTATTGATCTTCTGTAATGGGTCACCATGAGAAGATCTCCGCCGCTGTAATAATGTGGCTTCTTACCTTAATTGCGCGTCAGATCGTTTGGATGAATGGAGAGATAAGACCGCCGTCCATATACACGGGCATTAGGCAAACCGAAACCCGTTAATATTTTAGTGAGCTGCTGGATGGGAGCCGTCCGTGCCCGGATAAAAGACGCTGTGTTCTCGGGTATGAAATATGACAAGGAAACAATGGTCGCAGCCGGTGCCCTTGGGGTGGGCTGTGATCGCTCGCAGATTTGAAGTTGAAGGTCCCCGGTATCGGTGTGTTCTTGATCAGTATGAAATTACGATAATAATAAATGAATACAATTATAAATACAACGCAGATGCACAATGCAACGCCGTTATAGTCTGTATGACAGTACCTCACCCTGAACTTAGCAAAGCGCTCTTCAATCGCACCCACACCGCAATAAAATGCCGCCGGTAACAAATCCTCCGTCTCTACATTTACACAATATTACAAAGATACAATAAATGCCCGTGGTATATAAAACATGAGCATATGGGGTTACATTGTTCATTTTCTCGCATCCACAATATTCCAGTCGACCCCGCCCCCGGCGTTTCTGACTGGCTCTGGGACTCGGGGTGCCGTCTCACGAGCTATATTTAAAGTAAACAGACGCACATCTGGCCAGCGGTGAGCGTCACTGTCAGCGGAGGTCGCAAACCGCAGCGTCACATGCGCTCAGCCGACGCTTTGCGGTGGACCACAGGACGAGCTATAAACAACCACTCCAAGTTAACGTATATAAAAAAATAATTGGGAAATAATAATACGCAATGTGGTAACACTTCTCAATATAGTTATCAGGTGCATTTTTTTAGCTTGAAACAACGAAAATGGTAATGTAGATCAGAGGACCTTTAGTTTATAACCTGAACATTCACTTTTTAATTTAATATTATTGTAAATTATAAGGAAAATATTTAAGATGTTATTTAACTAGTTTAATACTTTACGACTACAGTAATTGATGAAAAACAAACGGACAGGGTTGTCTTTATTGCCAGGTGGTGCAATCTTCGCTTTTAATCTACTGCCCTCTTCTGGTAAAACAAGGAACTCTTTATCCACTATATCATCCGCTATATGTATGTGCACTGCAGGTAACAATGTCTCTGGTCACAAAAACAACACAACATTTTAATAAAATCATTATAATTTATTAAAATATTGATACATTTTCTTCAAGTATTAGCACCATAAAATAGAAAAATAGGTAATCTGGGTGAGGAAGTGTTTTGCAATTTGCTTTCTCTTATCTAGTTTAGTTTGATTTAGTAGTTAGACTTATTATAGTGGATTTTTTATCGTCCTATAATCAAAATGAAAATGAGGTGATGGGTCTATAACAGCCACTCAGCAATGAATTAAATGATGATTGATTATTATTATTATTGATCATTGTGTTTTCAGAGTGAGCAGGTACAATTTCTCAGTCAATGAATCTATTCCCCATTCTCTGAATCTTTCCTCAAAGCCATCCACAGACTGAAGCAATTCAATGTCACAGCCCCCTCCTGGAGTAAGAAATAATATGATTAATAATTAATTATTAAATACATGAATTACTAATAAATTAAAGTGTTTAGGCACAAATCTTTATAAACCACTGGCAATTAAATCAATAAGACACTAGAGTCTTATATTGCATTTGGACATTTAAATTAAACAATAATACAGTCATTTAAGTAATTGGAGGCATTTCAAAAGACTCTCACCAAATACAATTTTTATATCTTCTTCTGAGACCATAAATGGTGGACCTGTGTTACATATGGCAACAAAAATGATCAAATACTAGACAAATAACAAATAGATGCTTTATTAAGAAAATAATGTCTCATTTCTATTTGGCTTTTTCTTCTAAACTTACCTTTATACAGCTCAGGGTTATATTCAAGTGTATCCACAAGATATCTGCAGTCACTGTCCATTAAGGACATGAGGAGGGTGGCATACCTTGAGGGTGAAGATATGTACGTAAATACAAATGAAGATGGGTATATGGACTATGCACATTATATAATACAATATCATCACCCTGTCATGCTTTAAAAATTAAACATATTAAATATCCGACCATAGAATGCTGCAATTGACCAATCAGAATTGATTTAAGAGATCCATATAATAAATGTAACAGTACATACTTTACTTATGTAGTAGGCCCACTCACTTGTGCCTGTCACATGGGTTTATAGCCACCAGTGCTCCTCTATCCCATATTGCTCCAAACTTTCCTGCAGTTGTACTGCAAATGGACAAAGACTCAGTGAGGAAGAGAGAGAGAGCATTTAAATGGCTTCACGGGCACGTTTTATCATCTAAAGTTAGAAGGTGAAACACGCACCTGGAGAACTTGTACAAATCACACTGATAGATGGAGATCTTCCCATCTGCACTCTGAGAACAAGGGAAATGCATTAGTTGAGTGGGCGTGGCCTGTAACTCACACAGTCTGTCTGCTTCAGTTTAAGACAGTTGAGGTGTTGTGACCTTCACGCAGTGTGAGAGAGCTACATTTGTATGTACTCATCTGAGTTTCCCTCTAAGCCTCAGGACCAAATGTCATATCAATAACGCAGCTGTTTAAAAGCTCACTTTATGAGTTATGGGTACTGTAATAGCATCTGGCTACCTATATGACTGATTTGTGCTTAGTTGGACCTTTAGCACGGTACTCTACTGTGTGTGACAAAGGGTGACTTTTGCTTACCTTGAAAACCTTTGCTCCAGGAATTTCTGGTACCGGTTCTTCATTGTATAGAAGACTTTGGTCTTCAAAAAATTGTTTAATTCCTTTTTCCGCAATTTCAACTCCAACCACAGTGTGACCCATATCAGCCAGCCTAGGAAAAAAGGATGGACAATTTGGGAAATGCAAGGAAGAGCTTTAATCTTATTGGTTAAAATAGATTTCAGAGCTCGTACCATTTCATATCTACCGCTTTACCACACAGTGGAAAGAAGAAGCGAATACTTTTTCGTTCACATACAATTTTGTCCAAGTTGTTTTCCAGCAACCTAACAACAGTTGCAAAAAAAATTAAATAAAATAAAAAACATGAGAAATTCAAATAACACACAGTTAATAACACTGTATGGTTTTACACATTAATTGATCATCTAAAATTCAGTGTTATTCATTCATAAGTGACGCTGGATGGTCTCTGAATAATGAAGTGACAACAGATCTGTGTCTTAGTGAGAATGCATATGAGATGTGTTAGTATGCACGAATACTACTGTGCTAAAAAACAAAGTGTGGGTTTGTGATTACTTGTGCACAACAGGTTGGTGAAAAGCAATTTGTCCTTTCTGCCACTTGCCCTCCCACTCGGACAAAGCCATCACTCTGTTTGCCTGGGCCGACATGTCCTTTCTTGTACTGAGATGTGTTGATTTTTGTGTTGAGCTTTTCAGCCTCTAGATTATAAAATTAAGGAAAACATAATGTATTAATTACTACCTGTAAAATTATTTTTAATCACACAATAATTGCCAAAAACTGCAAATAATGTAAACTGAGTACAGAACCAAAACATACATAAAAATGTGATAATAAACCAGAGGGGGTCTTACTGTGCCCCTTGTACACCCCCACCCGCCCACAACAGGTCGCGGGACAACATTTAATAGAGGTCAAAACAAGGGACTGTGCTGGTAGGGCAAAATACACTAAAAGAATTCAGTGAACAGCTGCGTGTGAAATATTTGCATAGTCACTGTGATCTTGCATGTTTTGCCACCCAAGTTATTTCTCTGCATGCAAACGTTGGATCACAACATTATGTTGGCATTCATACACTCGTACACTTATAATAACTAATAAAATAACACAAAAAACCTTTAATAGGCAAAAAGAGCCCTTTAAACGATTATATAAATCTCATTTTGGCGTCAGCTAAAACACTTCTTGTCTTTGCATTGCCAACCAAAACGTCACGCAATGTATATTTATTAAAAATATATCACCATCGCTTTAAATATTTAATAAGCGTTCAGATTTGCTCACCTTATCAATTCAACGAGCACCGGCGCTTCGGCTTCTCACTGAACGTCTCAGAACAGCAAGAACTGGCGTAAGTGGGCGTGGTATGCAAACTACGTCACACGTAAAACTGTCATCCCTTTTTTCTTTCTGGTTCTGTTTATTTTTTTTAGCTAAATTGGTTATATTGTCTATGTAAAAGTCATTTAACAATTAAATAAGGGAGTGAGCAACCTCGACGTGCAGCCTTCTGTGATTGGCTGTTGCTAGGTTACGAGGGACGCTCGACGTGCTTGATGAATGTAAACATAGCGGCTGTTTTAGGACAGGCAATAGTTTCCCGAAAACGGGTTGCATTATTTTTAGGAAATTAGTCCTGTTTTGCCCAGTTGTATTAATTATGGCTCCGTCTGGACGCTGGGACTGGAATGACGAAAAACAAAGTCTGGAGTTTACTAGGTAAATAACTTCCAGCGTTTACTATTATTAACGTTATAATTTAATGATCTAATGATTATGATTTAATGATCATTGGCTATATGGTTGGCTTTTGCTTGTTAGTTTTGCTTGCTGCTACAAGGATTCATTGTTCAAGCTGTTTATCGGAAATCAATCATTTAAGTTAGTTTCGTTGTTTGCAGTTTCGAAACGCCAGTAGAGGTTAAAGAGAAGAAAAAAACGGCGGAGACATCGACCTACCAAGAGCAGTTTAAAAACCATCTACAGAAGTGGCAAAGGTTGTCTATCTGTTCGCGTGTTCTCATAAGGATGGCTGACATCAGGAATTCATTATGGCTTAATAACTTCATTCGCCTGGCATGGTGGTCATTATGCAAGACTTTGATGTATTATTCTGAACAATTGATTTACTCAGTTTCATTTTTCAAAGGAACACAGCGAGACCAGCTCAATTGGATGCCTTCAAGAACTCAATAAAACTCTCACAAAAGACACATGTCACAATTCAAGATGTTAAATGTAGGTCATAAATGACTTTTACTTTGCTACATAATGAAAACAGAAATGAACAGTCAAGGTTTTTTCTTTAAGAATACTTTTAATATGTTACAGTGGCAGCTGTTTCTTTGTTAGAAAAGGATGAATTTCCCATACCGCTGTGTTTTCTGTCTCTACTAAAGTAAGATTTTACTTTTAACCAACCATTTATTTTTTTTCTTTATTGTGTAGAAATTAGAGTATGGCCTGCATAGTTCTATGCAATGGGACTGGTCTTGTCAGATCCAAATGGTGATTCTAAATATTTTTACTTAATAATTACAGGAGCAAAGAGCTGGATGAGTTTCTTGCCTGTGTCCTGCTTTACTTGTCTTGCTACTTTGAGAAGAAAGCTCTTGAGGAAAGACCAAAGTCCCTCATGATGTGAGTTTGTATTTAGATCTGGACAAAGATTGAGCTATATGTTAAAGTATAACATGATAAAAGAAACAATGCAATTTTAAAGAGGTTAGCAGTAGTTATTATGTAACTCTCCTTTCTTGTTATTCCAGAGAGGAGAGTCCAAAAGAAAAACAGATAAAGGCAGAAACATGTGCTAAGTTTGAGCTGGCACAACAGCAGCTTGCCCTCAGGTACTCCACGCTGCTGCTGGGGAAAGGGCCATGTGGCTTGTTTGAAAAGCACCGGATGGCTAGTCTCAGGTCAGAGCAGCTATGAATGCTGTGCTTATTAGAGGCTTTTAAATTTATGTGCGTCTCTGCTGAGTTAATGAAGAACGGGTACATGTTTGAGGAAATAATAAGCCTGATTTATATAAACAGGAGCGGCTTGTCGTCCATTTACCGTGACATACAACTGGATGAGGTTTGTGCAGATCATTTGACTAATATGACCATATGCGATTTATAAAGTAAAATTTAAACTATACCTTAACTTCTACTTTCTGAAACATTATAGATCACAATTTATAGATCAGAGAGGCTGGGGTAGTTATCTCAGTAACTATAAGGTTTTGAGTCAAAAGTTCAATGTTATAAATGTTTGTTTTCATTAGGAGTGTTTTTTATATGTTGGTTTTAAACAATTCTGTAAAATGTACCTCAAAAATAAACCTACCCTACAAATTTTTATTGGAAGAATAAGTGTGACAACTTGCCCCCATTTCTATCTATGTATATAAGTATAGATAATATTACCTTTCTATATTTGAAAGAACTTTAGCAGGCACCAGCCTGACACCAAAAATGTCATGTCTCGCCCATCACAAGATGAGTGTGTGTTCTGT
This sequence comes from Ambastaia sidthimunki, assembly GCA_036877625.1. Taxonomy (NCBI): domain Eukaryota; kingdom Metazoa; phylum Chordata; class Actinopteri; order Cypriniformes; family Botiidae; genus Ambastaia; species Ambastaia sidthimunki. The sequence continues at coordinate 21,886 of JAZGTK010000942.1, forward strand.
ATCTCAGTGTCTCCTCAGTTTTTGCTGCTATGCTGCATGGGTGACCTTTGAGAGGCGGGACCTGAAGGGAATCGAGTATGAGATTGGCCGCTTGTTCCGCTTAGGCACTATTAACCCCGCCCTGAGGACTCAATTGGAGGAATCTGATGAGAAGCAGGAAGATCAGGAGAGTTCTCAAAATGAGGGTCAGTCTGGGGTTAAGAACCCTAGACGAGCAGAACTGAATGACAGGTCAGCAAGTGCTGTGTTAAGCCTAATATTAATTACAGTAAGAATTGTATACAGAATATTACAGTTGTTACAGTGTTAAATATTACAGTATTGTATAACACTATATTCTTATTGTGTTTATTTGATTCATTTTAGAGGATATAGTTTGTGAGGTTCTACTGATCAACCTCAATGTGAAAGTGACCGTATAGCGACTCACAGGGTCGTCTGTTCCTTCATACTCTCACTCTGTCTCCTGACCTTTAACCCAGGAAGTCTACCAGGCGGCCGGCACTGAACAGTATCATAACCCAACATTCCACTCTGATGTCCTCTTTGCTGCCCACTCCACAAGAAAAAGCCCCTCACCTGTTTGGGAACGTCAGATGTCTTAAACAGGGTTTAAAATGTTCAACTGAAGATTATAATTCAGAGGCTCTGATGGAGGAGCTGAACCGGCAGCTAACATCACTTTGGTAATGCATAAGAGTTTGTGGTTGAATTATTTAGAAGTATTGTACGGTTTCTGTCTGTTATTTTCTTGCTGTCTTTGTTTCTCAGTTGTGTCTCTGGTCTATCAGTCCTAAATCAGCTTTTCTTTGTCCAGCTTTGGAATTCTTGGAAAGCCTTTGAGCCAATTCAGCTCTGAGAGCTTGAAGCTTCAGGGAGGCCAGAGTGAGGAAGACACGGAGGATGAGGAAGAAGCACACATACTCATCAGATCATCAGATCATCTAGCTGAGTAGCGACCACTGAGGCAGTGACCTCAGACACAGAATAATTCACCCACATCAATGTGTGTTAATGTGGTTAAATTAAAAAACATTTTATCACAACTACCTTGTGTTTAAATCATGTTATTGTTCTTTTCGTTTGTTTTTCTTTATTTATTTTGCTGTGTGCAATATGAGGTCGCCAAGATCAACGCAGTTATAATGAGCAATTAAAACATTTTCCACTAGGTGGCACTTTACAATATTGTGATGAAGCAAGTTGAAGTTGTATGAACGTGAAGTATTTTTGTGTTAAGGAACAAATAATAAAATACAGGGAAACAGACAGATTTGTCTTATACAGTGATAGACACAGATTAAACTCCTTTTCTAGGTAAATAGACCTGTATTAGTAGTCCCTTGTACATATAAAATGTTTTTATATGTATGTTACATACAGTATTTTAAATTGGATAACTATTTAGTTTGTGCGTGAGTCTGTGTGTGTGTCTGTGTGTGTTTTAATTAAGGCTTAGAGCAAAAGAGGCCCCAGGGTTCTGGCAGATGGGACTTTACCATCACCTTAACTAGCAGGGTAATCTAGGGCGGTACTGGTAATAATCTGTGTCTGTAAACCAAGAGGGAGTGCTGCTGAAATGTGTGTCAGCACGTGTTTGTTGCTTTAATTGGTTACCTCTGACAGTACTCAAGATCAGAGTCCAATTACACCCAAACAATTTACTCATTTATAATGCTTTACATATGCATTGTATTTTCACAAAACACACAGGCCTTTTTTCTCAGATTGTGGTCATTAAATGAAGACAGAAAGAAATAAAAACTTATTATTACTACAGTTGTCCATTAGGGGGAGACATTGCATACGGATAAAGCAAAATTATTCTGCAAGTAAGTTTATGGTTATAGACATACTAAAGAACCACCAACATGTAATTGTTGAGGGCAGATCCGTAAAGAAAATGTAGAAAGATCAAGTAAAATGCGCGTTTTGTTTTGTTTTTGAATTCTGGCACATAATATAAGTCATTTTATTTGCATGGCCCATTCCACAGACGGCGTTATGTCAAAGTGCTTTACATAGAGCTGATGGAAATGAAATAATAATAAATAATTTATAACTTACTTAAAAACAGAACTAAGAGGGAAAAATAAAATCTATCATAGTTATCATATATTATTCACATCACTCAAACCCTGCACGGATTAAAAAAAAAATTCAAAAAGCTATAATATAATAAGAATAACAATATTGATAATAATATTAAGCAAATGAAAAATCTCTTTCGGGTCATGCGCCCATATGGTCGCGCTATCTGTCAATCATTGCTCAAGCTCTCCCTCTGGTTGACCCGTATTTTCCTCTCAGTCCTGCTGGTGGCCCGACAGCAGAGCTCCGTTTAAGACACATGACCGAGAAGTCCCGTTAAATTCACGTTTTGAAACGAGAACAGCATTGGGCGCATACGACCTTAGCTTCAGTGTGCCAGAAGTGTCGAAAATTACCTGTTCAAAAGAAAGATCCGCGAGGGAATAAGCGGAAAAAAGCAACACGTATCCGGTGGGATTTGAGTCCTGCGAGAGGGAGAGAGATTGGAGCGCGGTCGAGCGAGCAAGAGAGAGAGAGAAAGAGAGAGAGAGGGGGGAGCTGAATAAGAGTTTCTCCAAAAGTGGAAACAGACTGGGGGACGATATTTTCCGCTTATTCAACTGCAGGCGCACATCACACTAAGGAATTATGAGGAACCTTTGGATGATATTAACCCTCGGCTTGACAGCTTTTCTTTCGGGAGAAAGGGTGAGTTTCGACGGAGAACAATGAGCGATTTGCTGGGAGGTAGTTGAGCTTCAACTCGAGCAGAGATCTGGTTGTGTTACAGAGTAACCAGACAAACACACAATGATCCGATTCACGCGTTACAATGTCTTTGTGTTATTGTATCATAAACAGTAATGTGTAGATTTACAGTAATGTAACGAGACGCAGTGTTTACTGTAGACGGTGGGCATTTCGACAGACAGGTACGATTAAGTTAGATTAACCCTATTTGTTTACTTTTAGTGATCAAACCCTTTTAAAATCTGCACTAAAGTATTTATTCGCAAATAATTGTTGAAATGACAACATTTGTAATCTGCCTCGCTTTCTCTACAAGATACGCTCACATTTGTTTTTTTCGGCAAACTGTAACTATTTGTGAAATACATTTAAAGACTACATCACAACTCTTTCTTATATCTTTAAAAGACATAATGTGTTTTTTCTGTAAAAACTTCTTCGTAAAGAGACCAAGTTGAGTTGAATTCGCAGAAGCTGTAAGTAAGACGTGAACTGCTTTACTCGTGGTCACACTTGACTTGTTTTGCTGGCTGTGGTTGTTTTGCAAAATGTTTCTCCTTTTGCTTGCTTAAAAAAACACCATCGCTTCCCCGATTAAAATCTCAAGAAACTTAATCACAGGACAATTTTGTGCTCTACAGAATTACAACAATAATTCGATAGTTTTTGGAGGGAAGGGGCTTGAATTTCTCTACAGCTTTATTATACAACTAATTGGCACTTGCTTAGATAAATGCAGATGTCGAATTAGCCAGTCTTTAGTAATATCTGAAGAAATGCCAGAGGGTTGGCACTCACACTTTGTAATTCCACGCTTGACTGGCATGGTGGTTTGTACTGTCTCTCCCCATTGATCAGAAGCTCACTCAGTTTGCCCTACAGGCATGAAGGCTGCATCAATCTCAGTGAGACCCAGGACAGCACATGGATTTTCTATACTGGCGTCATGTACACTAAGCAATTAAAACAGTCTAGCTGAAAACCACCAGAACCACCGATCTGTGTGTTTACCAGCGATGTGTTATTTTCAGATAACCAAAAACAACAAGAGAGCAGACAAAATAAGTCTGAGGTTGTGTGTTGATAGCAGGTTTGTGTCCTTGGGAGTCTCTTATAAGAGTTTAGTTGACCTCTGCTTTCTGTGAAGTCGTATGCCACAAACCTGTCAAGATGTGATGTTTTTTTCACGGCCAGATGTTGGAGTGTGTAATTTGTGTGGTGTTTTGGTGGGAAGTGTGAACATTCTTGTCAAAATGGAGGTTTTATGCAAGGTCTTTGCACTCCACTGTACACTTGTTGTTTGAGGCAGACCGTAAGGGAATAGATTTAACACAGAGAGGACCAGCAAATTAAAATCATTTTGTGTGTGTGTGTGTTTGTGTGTGTGTGTGTGTGTGTGTGTGTGTGTGTGTGTGTGTGTGTTTATGTGTGTGTGTGTGTGTTTATGTGTGTGTGTGTGTGTGTGTGTGTATGTGTGTGTGTTTGTAAAAACCGAAGCCACACTAGTTCTTTAAAATAATTTATTTAAATTCAATACAAATCTAACTTTTTTAAAGTGGTTTGAATAAAACTAAATGTTAAGATTAAGATTCTGATAGCTGTTTTGTTACCATTGTACACGTTTTACTTGTAATTGTGAGGTGTAATTGTGTGATTCTTCCATGATGGAATGGACAAGAAGGAAATATAGACAGTTAAGCACTGACCGCATTCTCACCCCCCACTCCTGTCAGTCTCTTACCTGAGGCTGTTTTTCTTGCCCTTATTGGCCAGGCGGATGGTCACATATCCAGACTAATCCTGCACACTAAAATGTATGCTGTCTCCAGTTTACATTGACCTGATTAACACTCTGTTCAGAGTAAATGTTTATGGTTTATATTGGCGTATTTGCTTAGAAAACTGTAATAGCTGACATGTTACACTATTCAACAACTGCATGCCGCAGGTTTTAGGCATTGATTGTCAATGATGACTTTATACGTTAGTAGAAAAACACATTCAGGAATCAGCGGGGTGAGGAAATGAAGTGCTTTGTGGATGGCTGTTATCTTAATTTTTAACGCCTTGTTGAATAAAGTACAGAAAAATTCAGTATTGTTAAATGGGATTTCGGTGTAAAACACTTGCTCTGTCTTGTCTTTATGTGCAAAAACAACTAATTAAAAAGTATTAACATTGTTGTGGCAATCAAAACATACTGATGCATCTAGGCCTGCTCAACCAATGGTGTAAGTCTGGAGGCGGAGCTTGGACTGCATGCCTATTGGATTAATGGCTTTTGAATCAGAGTGTTTGAAACTCACTATTTTTACTGTTAACACATTAAATGTCTCTACAGTCCCATCTTCTTCATTAAAAAATAAAACTATTTTCTTCTTCACTGTGCATGTAAAGTGGGCACGTGTGAGTGGTATCTTGCGTCCCACCCCAGGGGCCTTTTTTAGTTGAATCTAAGTGTTCCACATTGCATAATCCTTAATGGGCTCAGCAGGCATTGGGCTGCTGGGCCGGTAAAGGAATCCCACAATGCACTGTGCTCTTGTTTTGTCATCAGCCATGCAATCCCGGCCCAGCCAACGTCTCTCCCTGCAGCTAAGCTCGTCATTATTATTACCCTGACTTTGGTTACTGCAAAGAACAGTGGCATTATTCTTTATCTTCTTTCCCAGCAGATGGAAAGAATGAAGAGGCAAAGTGGTGGGGGGGAGGAAAAGAAGATATGCCTCGCTATGCTCTGATGGCACATGCCTCGCGCTTGTTTATGCCGGTACCGCAAACATCTGCGAGACGTATGCGCGCTCGCTTCAAAGCGGCACTGTTTGGCTTTTTCCAGTTTTTTTTCCCGAGAGTTGGAGGCAGTTCTTTCACAGGGATCGAGTCATGCATACCAGTGGGAATCGTCAAACAACGCAGGCCGAAACAGTGGGAACAGTGGCGGGCCGACACGCCAGCAAAATCTCTCCCTACAGTGCATGAGAGAGCCGACAGGGAAACTGGCAAACTGTTGCTTTGGCCCTGTTACTGTAGACGTTATGGAGCCTCACGGGTGCAAAATTGTGACCCGGAGGCCCCTCGTGTGAACGCACAGGCTTGTGGGTAAAGAAAACCTCAGTGCACTCCGCCATTTAAAGCTTAATTTTTTTCTTCCAGCCGTACTTTTCTGGCTTTTTATTAGCTTGGTAAATGGAAAGTTTCTTTGGAGGATTGTGGTTTAGGAACAGTGGTTGAAATGAAGGGGAGCAGTTTTTAACCGCTCTGCTCTTTGCCTTTACGACATCTGAGACTGGTAAGATGTCAGAGCCAAAAGGAACGTGTGTTATCCCCTGTTGCGTAAGGCTCACTTTTGTGTCTGTTTATTAGCAGACGTTTTAGGAAACTGAAGTGCAGAGACTCCTGACTGTGTGAGCTGGTGAGTGCAGAAGCCATCTTGTGCAGTATAAATGTATAAACAGTGTAAGACACCATCTGTTTGCTGCAGTGTGTATATCTCCTCCATTCTCATAGTCTGATGTTGTGAAAGGTTAGAATTCATCTGAATCTTTGTAGTTTTTGCTTATCTGTATATATGTAGACACTAAACTGTCAGTGACTTCAGTTTTTTTAATGGTTTACAGGTTAAACAAAGTCTAGGTTGTGTTAAAAGGATCTGGTTGCATTTAAATGTGGGACTATTCTTTAATACCTACAAATGGACTGAAAATAGAGGGCACAAATATTTGTTTTCCTTTTTTACTGCAAATGCAAAATGTAACTGTTTTTTAATTTCCAAGTGGTTGTTATGGGAACTGTTCCAAAATTTGACCACCACAAAACTGCTTTTTAAAAGCCTAGTTTATACACTCATGTTTTGATTTATTTTGTGCATGTGACCTTGCTACATGTAACAAAACACAGTAGCATCATGGGAAATTTAAGAGGTGATATTGAAGAGAAACTTAGCTTTGCCATTGCAGATTCTGAATGCTGAAATGAGGCCTCCACAGCTGTTCTGAAACATCAGTACCCACTGATACTGTGGCAGCCACCATATCCAATTGCTTTAAAGTGTGTCCACCTAATCAAACCACAAGTGGCACACTGCTTTGAAAGAGACTGCCGTGATTCTGTTGATCTTTAATCATTGTGGTTCAGGAAGCATTCTGACCCATTGGGAGTTTTGATGTGCTCTGATGCATTAATTCGACAGCTCCACGCGCAGCCGTTAATCTGGCCTAATGCAGTCCGTTAACACCCACTTGCGTGCTGTAAACTGCTCTCTGATCTCCTTTCTCATCCAGCAGCCTTCCGTCACACTGTTTAAATGTGAAAAGAACGAATGCAGAAAAGCCTGTCGGAATAAGCGCGGTGTCATTGTTCGCACAAATGAAATTGACACGCTCGGTGTTGAAAAGTCCTCGGAGAGCCACCAGTCTAATTTCAAACGCTACAAAACTGTTGAGGAGTAGTGACACTCCGGAATACATACTGAAGTCGGGCATAAACACATGCAGTCAAATTAAATGTCTATGAATGTATGGAATGTATACATGCAATCTGTAGCCATCAGATTTAGGATGTTATGTGCTTTATAGCCTCAGCATTCTTTGTTATTGCCTATAGGCCCTGTAGGACATTAAACATGGATTTCTGGCTCTGTGAACTTCCTTTTGCTGTAGGCTTGCATCTGTTTCTGCTTTGTATTACCTTCCGAGCTATTCGTCAGACTCCCGCAGCAAATATTTCGTTGGTTTTCTTTTTCCCATTTCCACGCCGCACCGACAACACAAATCAGACACATTTGATTACATTTTTACGCAAACGTGGAAAGCCTTCGTGGAAAAACTGAGTAAATCTGAGCCTAGCTTGTATTACAAGAGATAATGAACTAACTGTTGATTTTTGTGTTGTGTACACACTGATAAACCAGAGAAGACTGAAACGTTATTGGTGGAATTCTGGTGGTTTCTCTTTGGTGTGGCTTGGGTCACCGCTAGACCCACGCTAATTCAGCGCAGCGCTTTCAGTGCCTGTTAGCGCTTAGCCTGACAAACATCAGATCTCTGTTTGTTTGATAAACGCACTAACATTAGCAATCAATTGCGTCTTTTTAAGTAACTCTGTGTTTCCATACAACAATCAGAATGCATGTTATCAGTAAACATTAGATCGGAATCGCCAGTCAGACTGACTCTTGGTGCTGTTTTGAAGGCAGATTGCCCATATGGAATCAGTAAAAGGCAGGGTGGTGTTTAAAGGGTCTTTCGACAGTTCTGGGACTGGAAAAGGGCGACTTTGCAACCACACGCATTCCTTTAGAATTACGACAGAGTAAAATGAGCTCGCAGAACAGTGCGTGTGAGGTTTGGCAGGGGTTTCAAACTTGTTCTTATGTGGTACAGTTTGTCAGCAATCCCAAATGCGATAAAGGCAGAGGCAGGCAGTGAAGTGGGTCTCTCTCTGTTCTGATAAACTCTGCAGTGTCAGAGGTCTGTTGGGAAGAACACTGTGGCCTCCTCTTCCTCCGTTTGCTTCTGCACTCTTCATCATGAAAGATTTAAGGGCCAGACAAGTTCTGTGCAGGACCTATTTCTGTTTGTCTGAGCTGAATTATTTACATAGAATGAAATATAAATTAGAATTTGGCTCTATGCTTTGAGAAATTCTTTGGGCCATTTTTGTTGTCAGAAAGACTGAAAATATGTAGAAGGTCAACAATTAATTTAGTTTTTTTCCAAGCCTAAGATAAGCAGAAAAGGTCAGAAAACATCTTAGGATCTTAATTTTGTTAACTTTACATGTTAGTGCCATAATGTTTGTCATGCGGTTATAGTTTAGTACGTTTAGTTACATTAGTCAAACTGCGCTGGCTGATATTTTTTGAAAAGTCACAATATATTTGTGAGGACTTTGTTGGCGACACAATGCAAAGATTTTAATCAGCTTTTTATTTGGCTACCGTGCCATGGGACTACTTTTATCATTTTTATCTTTGGGAACATTACTGTATGTTTTTAAGATCACAATGTTCTGACAGCTAAAATAGTGCAAATGATTTGAACTTAAATTGCAAAACTAGCAATACAACTGGTGACTTCAGTTTATTTCTGTGAATCAGTTCAATGAATCAGTTCTGACTGAACATTTTGTTTGTAATTGTTGCTGTTTGTGGCTCTGTGTGTGACATTTGTAGTATGAAAAGCTCTGGCAGGATGGTGGTCAGGTTTGAAAAGCTAGTATGTAGGTTTGTTTGTTGATTATTAGTATGTGACCTGATTTGCCTGGTCAACCCTGGAAATCCAACTAATCTCCTGTATGTGCCACTATAACCCTGATGCTTCACAAACCTCTAATCCTTAATGCAGCTATGACTGTGTGTGAAAGACTAGCAGCTGGTTTTATCTACTGCCCGACAGGCTCTTATGCCTTCAAACACATGACCCACCCTTTATGACCGGACCACAATCCTCTGCTTTGTGATCAGTCCGCTGCTTCTCTCTGCTGATTATGTAGGTGAAGTGAAACCCCTGAGACACTGTTCCTGGAACAGATGTTTTGATGAAGATGAAACGAGGTGGACTTCTTACACCAGGGCTTTTCAAGTAAAGGTTCAACTGTTCCCAGAACAGAATTTGGAGGTTGTGTTAGGAATTTGTGCTCCAGTTTGTAGATTAGCCCCACATAATGGGATCAGAGATCACCACCTGCTGCGGTCTGCGTCCTTCTTTCACTTTAATAATATGTGTTACACCTTTTCTCTCCGCCAACACAGCATGTGTGCATCCGACAGGTGCTGCAGACAGCTTGCACCATCAAAACGTCATTTTTAATCTAAATGCTGCTGTTCGTCTTTGTCTCTGCAGTGTACCCAAAGAAGCACAGCATTTAGACGCTTAAATCAGAGTGGTAAATGTATGAAGGTCTTTCCGTTGTACAATGTTATTAAAGTAAGGGGCATTTTTTAAAGAGAGATAGCAAAAGCACACTTTCTAAACTAAGCTAAACTTTTAAGTTTGTTGGGTATCAAATGATTAAACAGTTAATCATTAAACAGACAAAAGCGTTTGCACATTTATCAGTCGTCAACCCTTATAAAAATTAACCATAGTTTTACTGCATTTTACACCAAAAAACATGGTTACTGTAATTAAACTATGGTAACCACACTTTAACCATAGTTTTGCTACAGCAGCCATGGTTTTGTCATGATATTTATAGTAAACTGGTGGTTATATAAATAGGAATCCATGCACCATAATAAATCATGGTTACTACACTTTTACTTTAGTAAAACCATGGTCAATTTTTATAAGGGAAACAGTGGAACATGACCATATTTAAAGTGATGAACCACATGCTGTTGGGACACATTTGTGAGCTAGAGGGGAGCTGAGTTCTTAAACTACATATCACCTCCATTCCATTTGGTTAAAAGACACTTCTATTGAGTTTTGGAATGACATTCGTTCTGGTAGAAGTTCCAACCTCATTGGTTTCCAAATGGCACTTGGTTTGATATTTTACTTCTAATGCAATGACCTTCATACATTTTACTGTGACATTCATATATTTTAAAGTGTAACTTAAGTGTTCATATGTAAATCACTTGAAACGTGGAAAAGTTTAATAGATAACCTCTTTCACTTTCCATTACTCTCTGCTGTCTTTCTTCCTCTTGGTCCGCCCTTTTCCATCTCTCTCCTCACTACTTTAGGGTCTTTTTAGGATTTTTGAATGTTGTCATTGGCTGTGCCCATCCCCCTCTTCCTAAATGCTGTGGCCTCCTGACTGCCTTGAGGACAAATCCTCTTAAGGAAGAAGTTGGATGGGAATTCAATTGCGACAGAGTGAGGATTGGAACAGATCAGCCACTGAAGCGTCAAAATCGCCTCCAGCTTTTATCTCTGCAGATAAGGGCCCATTTGCAGTGCCAAGTGATGAGCAACTCTGGCAGGTCATCATTTTTGATGCCTATGTAAACGGATGGACAAAACTACAGTGCATCAGCACAAACTTTCCAGAAAAAGCTCCAAGTCGCTTTCCGATTCCTGTGCTATTAGCGAAACCTTTGAATAGCTAACACTTTACACTCATGGACTGTTTGGGGTCTGAGAAACTATTTAGAAAATTTTAATAGCTCAAAAAATGTACTTAACTTTGTATGTGGTTTAAATGCGCGGCTTCTTAATCTTATAAGAACTGATTGCAATTTTTTCCCAACATCCGTTTTTGAAAAATATACATATTTTTAGTTTATTGAAGTTTTAGATTTTTACATACCAAGACTCTTAAAATGCTGTCATTGTTTATGTTGATTAACTTTTTTTTTTTTACGAAGTGTTTGATGTGAGCTAAACTTACTGATCTTTTACTTTTAAAAGCCAAATAAGAGGTTAATTTTATAACTACTACTTTTTTTAAACAATGTAGTTCTGGAATTTAAGACCCCATCCAAAAAAATTGTAAAGTTACTTCAATAGAACATGACAGGGTTTAAAAAGTCTCTTTTGGTATTTTGATGATTGCAACACCGCAGGAGTCCAGAGAGTGTTAGGAAACAGAGGCAATACTCATCTGCTTAATGTTCTTAAAAGGACACTGTGGCATTGTTGTCTTCTGTCCTTTGTTCTCTTTCTGTTCGAGACTATTGCATGTTCAGGGTTCTCTGACCACTGAGAGGTTAATGAGCTGAAACTAAAGAACCGCTCCAGAGCTTCCTGTCGGAGATGGAGGGAGGGAAGGCAGGCGTGAGACTGGACAAAGCATCTGAACCACTTTAGCAGTGGCTGAAATCTGGATTAAATTAAACTTTGAACTGGCAGCTAATTTATACGTCATTGTGCCTTAGGCAGCTTGCAGTGTTTAGGGGTGGGTGGGAATCTCTGAGCACAAAGCCCAGACCTAATGCTGATTGAAAACAAGCCTTTATCAGCGCAGACGGAGGGAAACATGGAGCGTTTGAAGTGAATGTTGCGAGAAAGGCGGCTGTCGCTGGCTCGGTCACGTGACGGGGTTTATGTTATCTTCGATCTCATGGTGCCACTTTTGACCCTGGATCCCAGTGCATTAAGGGAAGTTTTTAAAGGAGCTTTGTGTGTTGCAGAAGCCATGCCAGATCTTAGTGTACCATCGCACGTTTTTGGAGAAGTAAGACTGTTCAGATGCCCTCATGTCAATGGCTTTAACATTACAGAAGAGGCGGACCGATTACAATAAGCTTTTATCTCACTAGCCTAAATCTTAGATAATGTTTAACTAACTACCTTTGTTCATTCAGTGTTAAAATGGTCACAATATGTGTCATCCACTTATCAATACCACCAAGCAATATTCAAATAAAAACTTCACTTCACATTCAGTGTTGTGAAGAATTTCACAACATTGAATACCAATGAGTAATTAAATTCCAAAAGTTTTATGCTTGCTCATTATTTACAATTGTTGAGATTACAAGGTTGTGCCATTTTGACATCTTGATTTTCCAGTGTAAAAACCTGCATCATGTTCACTAAGCAGCCACAATTTAGTTTAACCAGATGTTAAATGCATTAAAATAGCGAAATAATCGCTATTCCTTTAAGTGCAAACATGCCGCTTTTATGTAGATCAGTTGGTGCAGTTGATTCGTATAAAGTTGCCTTCACAATATTTATTGTGTATCTTGTAAATTTGTATTGAGCCCCACTGTTCTGGACTGTAGCAGAGAAACGGGCATCTGTTTATGAGCGTGTCTGGCGGTCTCTTCAGATGCACACACAGCTGATTGCTTGACCCTGTTTGTCCACATGCTGTTTAGTTTGATCACATATGCTGGAGAGATTCTGGGTTCCTCTTGAGACACCGCCTGTGTTTCTCCAGACCTGGGGGATTTGCCAGACACGTTTTAAATTGAAAGGCTGTATTCAGCCCTCTTACGATGCTGGGCCAACAGCAAACAGCTTGGGCAAAGGTTTGCTCAGCAACATGTGTGTTTGTGTCTCTTCTTACATATTTATGTGGCCACATGTGCTTCTCTTCTGCTGCTTCAAGTATCAGAGTTGGAAGGTTTTGGCACGTGATGCGTTTTTGTAATGTTAGCATTTGAAGTTTTGAAAAATGGCAGGTGTGGAGTTTAACTTAAATTCTTCCATTTAAAAAGTGATTCAGAAAGATTTGGTTATAGTTTTAGTATCAGTTAAGGGTTACATGTATAATTTCTGGCCCTTTAGCATGGACCAACAAGATTCACACTATTTGCCATTGGTTGGACAAACAGGTAGCCTCAGACTCCACCATTGGTTGAATCAGTTTTGCTATGCTATTGGCCGAATTGGTTGGAAAAATGGCAGACTTTATCTGTGTAATATCTAGTGCCAGTATCTTATCCGGGATTTCCAGCCTGTGCTGTTCTGTACTCCTTTTAAAAGATCTGGCGTGTCCAATTCATGTTTCCTGTCAAGCCTTTCATCAGGAAGTGATGTCTTTCTAACACAGACAGAACAGGGCAGTGAGACTGCAGGCCCGGTCCAGCTTCATTCTGACTAATGCGGTTTTATCTGCCGTTCTCTGAGGGCTTTCGAGATGGAACCTCTGCATGGCTGTAGCATCTGTTTCTTAAAACATCCACCTTGATTCTCGCACAGCATGTTCTCCGGGGTCCTGCGAGAGCACCTGCCAGCGTGCCGCACTGCGCATTCATTTCCTGTCTGGCAGATTCTGTTCTGCGTCAGTGCAAACCCAAGACATTACAAGACCTTAAAGAAGTCTGTCACGTTGAGGTTATATCTGTTTTGTAGTCTCACCTAGCAGCACAGCAAAGTTTACATTTGTGTTATGAGCATTGAGTCAATTTGTATTTGTCATCAGTTCTGATCGGCTCCAAATGTTCCGTTTGTATTTTAAAAACCTTTTAGAACAAAATGAAACTGTTACAATGTCAAAACTGTTGCAACAGCTCTAATTACATCTTGTATTCTTAGTAAACATTTTTCTGAAACAATTTAGAAAAAACATACGTATATCTTAAGGGAATCTCAATGGAATCCTTAGGATTAAGATATGAGGGTATCTTATCCCCCCACTGTCTGAAAAAGGACACCAAAGGGTCTCGTGGGTGCCTTTATTATTGCTTTGTTTATCTCCAAGATAAAGTCTTTCAGGCCCGTAATGAGGTTGTTGATTTATGCTTTGCTCAGGGCCGATTTCTTGTTCTTGAATCAATGATGTGATTTTCTTCCCAGTTAAACTTGTACAAAGTTCCTTCTGTTGGATCAGTTGGTAGTTATCATACATTCTGTTGAACCCCAGAGATCAGTGTTTTGGTTGCCCTGTCTACTTAAGTGCTTGTGTTTTTAGGATAGCTTGTAAAATATTTAAACCTAAAAAACAATCCAGGTTTTACAGACCTCCTTGGGGCAGCTGTAGCAATATGCAAATGAGTATAATGGTATCATTATAATTTTTTTTTAATAATGTTTCTTACGTTACACCTACCACTCAAGTGGTTTCATTGCTTATTCTGACAACATTTTAGAGTTTCAGGAACCCACAAAATAGTCTGATACAGAAAAAGCTGGTATTAAACTTCAAAAAGTATAAAATAGGCCAGCATTTTTGAAAATCTATGCTTTCTCCCAGAGGCATAAGTTTATATAATAATTATTATTTTTCTTTCCATCACTCACTGATACCCAATTTGTATTCATCCGTCATTCCGGAACGGAATGCAGATGCATGAGACGTGTTTTCTGAAATCAAATGTGAAATCAAATCCCTGTGAGCTTTACACACTTGTCCTATTTGTTCTCTAACCGGAGGGGAAAGACCTGCCGCACTGCTTCAGATATTTAACTGTCTTTATTGAGAACTTCACTGGGAAGTTTAAGCCCATTTCTCAGCGTATAACGTTTCACGACTTACAGAAAAAAATCCGGGATTTGTAACAAATATCAAAAGCACGTTTAACTGGGTCGAGGAATCGCAGGGTGGGTACAATCCATCGCAGAGCCACAAGGGTCTGGAGATGAGAGTAGTACCACCATGATTGTAATCTTTAGAGGTTTGATAAAAACTGTTTAAAATGCAGTTCACGTTCTTATTAAGACGGTCCTTTGACTAACTGAATTAGGCTTGTGAAACGTTTGCATTTTTGGTATGATCATCATTGAATGTCAGTGGTGACTTTAATATTTGCATGGAAAAAAAACGAGTTGCTTTGACCTTGTGGTGTATGTTGCCAGTCTTGAAGTTGTACTGCAAACGTAATTATTGTTATTGACGTCTCGGTTTGGATAGATGCGTATCAAGAGCTTGTACACCTCCGGGCAGATTGTCAGTTTGTGTCTGTTGGCCTGGAAACCATGAAATTGATGTTTTTCCTCACAGGGGAGCAAGACAGGAAGTCATAGCTACAGTATGATTCGTCAGGAGGAAAAATCATTTTCTTTATTTGCATAGCTGGGATGATTCATTTGCCATGATTCATTTATGTTGATGTTTGAAAAGGATTTGCAGAACCATGTCAGTTACAATTATTTAAAAGCAAAGTAAATATTTAGGAAGTCATTTCATTTCCTCCAAAACAAAAAAACGTTCTCTGATCGCCATAGCGTATTTCAGTCTACTTGTATCCTAGTCATATGTTTAGAAATTAAGAATATGCTTGACCTATAAAGCCATGTAGGATGGCTGAAATGCTTTACTTTAAAGTAAAATACTTTAAAGCTGCAGTCCGTAACTGTTTTGCTCTAATAAAATTTACCTTTCAGGTACAACTTTACCTTTAAAACATGCTTAAAACAAAAAATAAAGCAGTAAGGCCTACAATACATTTGTTCAGCCAGTCTGATTAGACCTCTAAGATGGCCTGGCAGCATATTTCCTCAGTGGTTGCAAAAGTTGTTGCCCCTGCAGCTATGGGAAGGAGACCCTTTTTATCCTTACATGGGGCACAAGCCCAGGAATGTGGCGCCGGCTCGCGTATGTCAGACAGCCGTTTGTTTTGGAATCTGAGAGGGTATTAATCTGTGCTGGGCCAGTGCACTTGCTTCCCTTCCCAGCATGCTTTCCCTAGCTTCTTTGGCTATGAGAACGCCAGGCAAACCAGAGTTGTGGACAAACGACTGCCAGTGTAGTCCAAAGACGCTCGGTTCCTGCTGAGTTCCTGAGTTCCCTTGTTTACATTTACCTTTCTTGATGCTAGATTTGTTGGTGATAAATTGTCTTCTTTTTCGCTCCCTCAGCTGCAGCTGTCTCTTTATTCCCTTCAAATGTGATAAATGCTTTATTTTTTGGATTCATTTAAAGAGAGGCCTTGAAATATTGTATGAAGGGGCTATAAACCACTCCATTATGTGAACAGAGAGCCTGGAACGAATCGGTGGAGAGGTTCTTTGTGGTTTCACTTTGTGATTGATATAGTCACCTCTGGTGCACAGAACTGTGGAGGCTTGTATGTTGGAGGTCCTTGTGGTTGATTCCTCATTGTGTTCTGCTAGACTGAGGATTAGAACTCAACAAGCACTT
Source organism: Ambastaia sidthimunki (assembly GCA_036877625.1). Classification (NCBI taxonomy): domain Eukaryota; kingdom Metazoa; phylum Chordata; class Actinopteri; order Cypriniformes; family Botiidae; genus Ambastaia; species Ambastaia sidthimunki. Next base: position 38,149 of record JAZGTK010000942.1, read on the forward strand.
CCTTCAAAGTTCTAGACATTTATGTAGCCCACCATTAGCGTGCTATCCCTTGATCAGTCAAAGTCTGCTTCAAAGCATTTCTTAGCCCTCCCCACTGAGAAAGAGGAAAAGCCTCATGTGTCTCACAGGACCATTGAGGAGATTCTGGTTTGTAGATTAGTCTCCTCACAGCCCATAAATGATGTCACCTCACAAGCGTTCCTCATGGACAAGTTCCAGGCCCACTCTGGCTTGGGCTTGACTTTGATTGGTGTTCACTTCCTGGCGAAGCTCCCCACCATTCCCCTCATCTTGTTTTCCTGAAAGACGGTTAATTAGTTCCTGATTATGAACCTTAGGAGAGCAATAAAACCTCAGACCTAGAAGAACAGAGAGATCATACCCTTCTACTTTAATTTTCCTCTGCCACAGTGCTGCATTTTCCAAGCATTTCACTTCCTAAGCATAGTTGACTTTCTAAATTATACCACAAGTAACTTCAGCATTACTTTTGGTTTTGTTTTTGTTGCAAAAAGACTTTTGTTTTTTGCAACTTTAACAACCAGGCAGTGTGGGGGCAAATCAATTGCTTGTGACTGAGGATAAAATAGAGGACCATTGTTGCCTAATCTTATCCACTGAGTTCCTTATGTGGCCAGGTCTCTGTTCTGAATACCCAGGTTCTTGGAAGTTACAGCAAAGATCAAATAAATAATTTTCTGGCTTTAATTTGAATTCTGTTATGAATGATGGTGATATTTTTAGCAGCATCTTGTGGTCCAGTTGGAGCGGCTTGTAATAAACAATCAAGCAATACCCAGAGTGCTCAAGTATTAGCTGATTTGTTGAGTATCTGAATGGTCTAAATGGCCAAAATATATATTCCTGTTCTTTTTTTGCTCTTGTACTCTGTTTGGTGCATGCATGAGAGCTATTGCCTCAGTCTTTTTTCTAAACCTGATTTATCTGCCCAGATACACACATTGCTGACTGATGGAGCTTGGGGGCCAGAGTAGACGATAAGACATCGCTATTGATTGAGCTATAGATCTGTTCCTCGCTGTTTGTATAGATAAACTTACAGGCTTAAACACTTCATAGGTTAAACGTAACTAAGTTACTGAGTTCTCTCACTCTAAGAAAATAGTGTGGTTTATTACCCTGACACACTCTTAAGGAAGCCAGTATACTTAAAAAATATATATGTCCTTAAAAAAGTAAATCTGCATGAGTAAGCAGTAAGGCACTATAGTAAATAAATGCACACACATACAGTCACTAACACTGCTCTTAAGATATATGCAACATCCTCAGTTTTTAAGAATAGCAAATGCTGCCGGTATGCCATGGGATGACCAGGCCCCATAGAAAGTGCCGGTCAGCCATCTTTGTTCTTCCCTCCATTTGCCAGGCCTGCTTTAACAATAACATTGCTTTAAGCGTACGTCGGACAGAGGGACCCTTTCTTGCCTTTCAAAGGTTGCTAGGCAGGGACGTGCAGTTTGAAGGGCTTTTAGCAAAGTAACCTGAAGGGAGCAGATTGTCCACAGCAGCGGTAATCTTTCCCTCCCCTGTGTCTTTCCATCACTCTCTTCTCGCTCACCGTCACTGTCCTCTATCTCTCTCGTCCCTCCACATCTTCTGTCTCTCACATTCAGCCTCACTATGGAAACAGAACAGCCTCCTGCTGGTTGCCTGTTCATTAGAGACACACAAAAAAATGCTGTGACTGTTTCATAATGGGGGCCACAAACTGATGGCCCCTCGTTATTGCAGACTCACTGTCTGACTAGGACGCTTTCCAGTGCTCGTTAGGACCCTCATTCGGGCCTCCAGTTACTGTCCTCACTGATGAAGACTTGAACTTATTTGCACTGGTTAACGCACTGTACAGCTGTTTTGATGCCCCCCCAGATATGATTATAGCTTTATGAGGGACACTTTTCCTAAAACATAAAGGCAGTTATAAATATACTGTTATTTTCTAATAGTAGAAATATTGTGACATTACATCATTGGCTTTTATATTGTCATTGTATTAATGTCAAAAAAGTTATTAAAATATTATGGCCTTACAAGCCTTGGCGAACAAGCTGAAGACAAACAGTGGCAACAAGAAAATCTGTAGAAAAAATGTGATTAAAATAGTAAAAATTGCATTTTTAATGTTTGAGGGTTCTCTAAATAACAGTAATAGTGATTACTAATGGCAATAGCATTAGCAAGCCAAGCATGCAGTATTTCTATACACGTTTTCTAAGCTGATCACACAGTATAAATACACATTTCAGACAGCATGAAGCACTTTGGTAAAGAGCCTCATTGATCCAGCTGCGTGTCTTCAAGCTAAACATGTAGACGATGGCTAATCGTTCAAGAGCACTCGTTCAGGTAAATGCATCCTTTGAAAAGGTTTTGAAACATCTTTAGAGTTTCGTGGCCTGTTTATTGTCTGTCGCTCCACATAAAGACACATTAGACACCTCATCACAGAACTGTGACTAAAAGCCCATTGACGAAAAGAATTGACTGGAGATATTGAGCATAGCTGTCGCGCCTCTGTGTGTGTGTGTGGCCCAGATAATTGTGTCTTTTGTACTTTGCATTTCAATCAGTGGAAAAAGAATTTTAGCAAATCAACAGCAGTGTGAGAGAATAGAATTCCCGGGTTCGAGAGGTTAAGATAAAGTTGCTTTTAACAAATTCCTCCTTTGATCAGGACTTTGGCTTGGATGCTTTTTCTTTGGGAAGTCACTGCTGCTTTTCAATGAGCTTGTTATTGTGCAGTTTTATCATTGTGTCCATTGACCGTCCCCTCGGCAGCTCAGCCTCTTTGTAAGACACTGCTTTGGCTCTTTTTAAAGACACTAGAACACACACACAACAACAGAGTTTTATTATACAATGCTGTGTGTGTGTGTGTGTGTGTGTGTGTGTGTGTGTGTGTGTGTGTATATATGTATATGCATATGCATACATACATTTTTGTGTGTGTGTGTGTGTGTGTGTGTGTAAATATATACATATACAAACTATTGTAGTGCCATACAAACTGTATTGTCAGTGCTGTGATTGTGGCAGCTTGAATATATACAAAGCAAAAATGAGAAAACAGTCAACATCACTTTGAGGAAAAAACGAGAGACAAAAACCAGAAAACTCTTTTCTTTGTAATCCCGTTCGGTTCCTTTTCTTCTGTCCTCCCACCCAGAGAAACAAAAAAAGTCAATCTACATTCATTGACTCCAGGGCTGTATCTGCTGAGAACAGGGACAGCTCTTAAAACAAAGACACCAATATCAGTGCTGCAGTCTCCCAGGCCCTTAAGCATGATTTATGGGTGACCACATTACAGGCCTTTCTCTAAGCCACATCAGTATGGAGAGCCCAGTGCAGGCAGAGCCGGACTAGTCCTGAATGCTGGTTGCCATGGGGCCGGCACACTACTCCACAAAGACCAACAGATAACACAAAAGAAGACGATTAGCACTACCATAAAACCTCCATATAGTTAACACTTAATTGTCTGTAGACAGCGTATTTCCAGACCTGCCCCAAATGGGACCATTTTCGTTGAATAATATATAGACTTTATTGACAATTGAAGCAATATGTTGCATGGACCGAGCAGTGAATTAAACCCTGAAGGGCTAACAGAACAGATCCAGCTGAATAACATTGACTTGATACTGTTTGATTTACGTAACATACATTGATATTATATACATTACATTGAAATCAACATTTCACAAACATGTATAACTCAATGGTTTGCAATAACTGAATGATTTTAATACTTTAAGTTATGTTGTTAGTTTTAGGTCGATGCTGGTGACAGAGAGCCTGTTATCAAAAATAGAAGTGAAGCTTTCTTTTCTCAGAAACAATGTGAAAATGTGGGTTATATAATTGTCATATTTGAAATATTTTAATATAATTTAAATTGATTTATATATTAACGCAATATTGCATATTGTATTGGTTCTTCAGTATTGTGCATTCCAAAACTTTTGTTGGACCTTCAAGCAAGTCAGTATTTTGAGGGCCAAGTTCAATAACACATTGAAGATAGATGTACAATATATTGCAGGTCTGAAATTTCTAGAAACAGATTGACCAGACAGATGTTAAGTGGGCTAGAGGAAAAGAGCTATCAGACAGGAAGTAGATCAGTGGAGGAAGGCTTTTGATCGGAAAGTGAACTTCCTGCTGCGTTATGAAATGGTGAGGATTGTCCAAATACAGTTCTACAGAAATAGCTGAGCTTGCGCTCCATTCCGTACGCTCAGTAATGGAGAAAATATTTTCTTGTGGCTGCTGGGCTTGTATCGCTGCAGAGTCTTTGATGACAAGGTTAGGCTGTGTATAATACACGTTAAGGCAGCAAATATTGACTTTCAAATTTCAGCAGGGAGCAGGGCAGAAAGTGAATGCTCATTCATCATACGCAAGATGGGCAGTTTACTACTTTCAAACACATTACTGAAAGAAATCGATTTTATAGCCTCGGGTCCTTTAGGAGTCGAGGGGTTTGAGTAATATGTGACAGACAATGAAAGCAGAAACTCTTTCTTATCTTAATCTTCATTTTTATGACTCCGTGTTAACTGTTGCTTCTGCAGATAGCGGTCGCGGCAGCCAAATCCCCCTCCACGACCGACGACTTATACCTGGACCAGGGAGGATCAGGTTTCCCCGAAGATGATGACGACTTCAGCTCTGGATCGGGATCAGGTATCAGCTCTCCGTAGAAAAGAAAAATCATAAATGAGGTCTCGGTAATATCCCTGTTGTTTTTCCCAAAGATTAATGGAGAGTAAATTGAGAGCTTTGCTGAGGTCTCCTGGTTCTTGAGTGTTTCTCCAAAAAATAGACCCCAGGAATCTAAAAAACGTCTCCTCTAGAGTCTAGACGTGATCTCAGCAATGTCTAGAAATGCTCAGATGTTCGTCTAATTGAAGCCATAGCTTTCAATAACAATAATCAATCTTCACTAAGTCTGGTAAGCTATGAATTAGCAACCTGTCAGCATTCATTTTTTGTATATGGGACATCCCCATGTTTTGCTCTTATAGGACAAGGTGCCTTGAAATCAGCCATGATTAATTCTAGGTACATGATCTAATGCAGCAATCCATTGTTGTGCTTTTCATTGTCTTTCAGGAGCTGGATATGAGAGAGAGGAACCTGTCACAGTAAACACATTGTTCATCGTGCCTAAACCAAAGCCCACACAGGACTCCACCAAAGACTTCACGCCGAAAGTGGAGATATCTACACCACGCGATGTCCTCAAAGATACAAAGAAACGAGTTAGGATAGAGGTGAGGGTGATGTCAGGTCCATCACGAGTGGAACTCTGGGTCACAGCCTGCCAACAAAACACCAGCTTAGACCAGCCAGAACCTCCAGGCTGGTTTGTGATGATAAGTGCTGAGTTTTGATGTTTAGGTTACAGACCAGCTTCTCAGTAAATCTCTTGACAGCTTTGATTCAGTTTTAATGTATTATACATAATAATAATGCATTAAAAGCTGTCTGTGTTTTATGAAGTTCCACTTGGAAGAATTACATTATTAATTTTGTTTTCAATTTCTGACTGTATCATTTTAAGCACACTTGACTAATTTGTAATGTTTAATTTAGTCTGTTGTAATTAGTTTCCTTGTTCATGAATTTATTATTTAACATGTACGTATAATTACCTAAACACCTGATTTTGTGATTTAAAACGAATAATTTTTACATTTTACTTAATTAACTTAATTGAGAAATTTGTGAAGGCTTCATACACAGGCATTGTTTTAATAGATTAATATTTATATGAATAATGACCTTTTGTGTACCATAGCATATTATCAACTACTGTTTTGATACCATGACAACCAGATTTCCAATCACCTTTTACTCATCATAACATTCTCTTTCACTGTCTCCAATCAGACCCCAGTTCCCGCCACGGAGGACCCACGCAGAAACCCAATCACAAGCACTACCAGTCCCCCTCGATCTCCTATAGATCCACAGGATGTCCAGTCTGAAAATCTCTTCCAGAGGACAGAGGTTTTGGCAGGTACGCTAATGGCCATCAGTTTAATTTATTGTATTGATACAGTGCTTTGTAAAAGGGTAGGAGAAACTCCGGGCAAATAATGACAGATGTTTCGAATAGATTTTCATTATAATTTGGGTTCAGGGTTTGTAGGTGTCACCAAGGAATTCTTATTTATAATTCATAGTTCCGCAGCGTGAACTTCTATAAACTCGAGTTGCAGCCCACACTGGGAGCTTTTCGAGTTCACTGCACATATTTTCCAGAATGCCCTCTTAATCGGCTTTCTTAGTAAAGATGCAAAACACAAAGACCCCACAACTCTCTCACAATAACGCATCGATTTCTTGATGCAGCGAGGTCACATTTTTAACTTCAGCAAACTGAGCTTGTCTGTTTAATATCCTGTGGAACGTAGACGGAACCACAATGAGAAGATGTGACCCTTTTCCTGTCTTGGATTGACACACTTCCTCTCACATAATCTTCTGATCCTGCAGCAGTATCAAGTGGTTCCTTATTTAATTTTCCAATTACTGTATACAAGGCCAAGCTAAGTAGGACAGGGTTCTGCTTTTCATGAGTCCTAGAATCCCAGATGATGTTTTAGTCACGTAGAACACTAGGGGTGATATTTTCACAGCCGGTTTGTTTGCATCTACTTATCTTAATTGAAATAAATGGACTCATTAACCCTCTGTAAATCCTCTATTCCAGCTGTCATCGCGGGCGGAGTTATTGGCTTTCTCTTCGCCATCTTCCTCATCCTCCTCTTGGTGTACCGCATGAGAAAGAAGGACGAAGGCAGCTACGACCTCGGAGAGAGGAAGCCCTCCGGAGCGGCCTATCAGAAAGCTCCCACTAAGGAGTTTTACGCATAGACTCGCTCATAAAACCGAGCTCCACCAATCAGAGTGACGGTCTAATATCAGTGACTACGACAAACTTGTTCTAAATAAAAATCATAAGTGATTGAGGAAAAAAAATAACATAAAGGAAAGCTTTTGCATAGAGTATTGTAATTAAGATCTTTTCTTTCCTCTTTTTTTGTATGAATAAAGCAAGCATTGCTTATTTTATGGCAAATCTCTCTGTATTTAAACATTATCTTCTGTGTATTTGAAAAGGCTGAAAAGACGAAAACCACAAGCTGTAAAAAGATGAGGATATTCACATCTGTCTTCTGTCAAAGGAGCTGTTTTTAGTCGCTGACTACTTTTTAACTGTAGCAGTATGTATTTGTAAAGAAAAAATTTAAAGTGGAATAATTGAATATAATTGTTCTGTATCAGTCCTGTTTTCATTTCTCATCCTTTTTTGTCTTAGCATGTTGATCATAAAGTGTATTTCATTAATTTATCTTTTTCTCGGATGTTAAAAAAATGCCTTTCTGTAGTTTTCAGAACTCTGTCGTCTTTATGGATTAACTTTTAACGAGTCAATGTAACTGTTTCCCTGCAGGTTGCAATGTTTATTTTTTATTTAACAGGCGATGTTTTGTTTTAACGTTCCGTTTGTCGCAACATAAACAGTGCAGCTCGGTCTTAGAAACGTTAAAACACTCGCATTTCATCAAATAGTTTGAATCGATTCGAGTTTTTTTCAACACTGGTACCCAGAAGTGTTTGTGGGTTAAGAAAAAGACCAGTGATCGCTCCCATTAACCAATTCTCTAAACATGTCCTAGGATGTCTGAAAAAAACCTGATTTAGCAAATTGTTGATTCCGGAGGTTTCCTTCTCTCCTCTGTGGTTAGGATGAGTCGAGGATGAGTACTAACCTGCCCAACCTTTCATACTTCCTTTGATCAGCGCGCCAGTCTGATGTTTCAGTGATGAAGAGCTTGGACAGATTTGTTCTGATTCAGACTGCAGTGATCTGATTGTGTACTGTTACAGAGAGCGGCTTTCTTACTGGGTCATCCACTCAGATTTTGTTGAATGAATATCACCGCTTGAGGAGTCATTGGTGAGAGTTGACGAGTAATTCATATTTGAAACAGTTTACAGTGGTGAACCCATTCAAAATTGGTTAATGATGATTATATAGGCTAAGTCTAAATGAAACGAGGTTGAGCTGTACGGTTTTAACGCTCGTAACTCTGGTGCTGATGGTGGTGCTTATTCAAACCCTTTAAGAAGGCCAGTAACGTCCCCTAAAGATTAATGTAATTATCATATACTGCCATGTTCCCTTTAGGATCCATATAAGCTTTTAGTTGCTGTGAGAACATTCGTGAATCTACTTCTGCTCAATTTCCTGATGTATCTTTCCCTACTTGTCCTCTCGTTTCTCTTAACGTACCCGACTGTGACCAACACCCCTACATGACTGTACAGACCCCGACTACGTCAAGGTAATGAGAAACCACAGGCGAACCCAAAGACTCATTTGATTTTTCACATCGCTGCGTATTCCTTTTGGCCACATTTGAGTTTTTGTTTTCATTTTTAGCTGTTAGTTTCGTTTGTTTTCGTTTCGAGTAGACATCAGACCTTTGAGTCCAATTACTTAATCATGTATGGGAAAAATCTATATAGAATTATATATAAATGTATATTCACAAATGTTTTAAACCTTCAAAGTGCCTACCATTTGGAAACGTGCAAATGTCTGTCTTGATTCGAGGCGGTGTGTACGCCGGGACGCTAGAGTGATCGTATTGTGTAAGCACAGCAGACTGAAATGGTAACTTGTTTTTTTTTTAGTTGTACAAAAAGCAGACAGTATTGTACCTATAAGTTAAATCAACACTACTGAATAAACATTGTGGCCTAACTTTGCTGTTGTACTTTTTGTCTGTCTGTCTGATTGTGGCAGGGAAATAATTAGACGAATGTCTTCATCTGTGTCTGGAATCTCCAGCAGGGACTGTAAAATTGGAACCGTAGGGATTAATGCTGTGTGTTAACACATGGGCTCAGCACTGCAGATTACTTCTGCATTTATTAATCTTCATTGGTTTTCGTGTGGTATTACAGGGCTGAGGCTTGATCCCAGTGCTTCTTATTCAGATCGGTGTCACGGTTTGCTGGAATCCAAATTGGGATCCATTTGTGGAACCATGAATCTGAATGTAGTGTTTACATGTACAACAATCACCCTTACATGGCTCATTAAATGTACTGAGAGGGCATTGTTGAAGTACAGCTCATACTAGCATTTACAGTACACTGGAAAATGTGAATAATTGTTAATATAAGGAGCTGATCTGGTGAAATGTACTTTTTATTATTATTAATTTTGATTTATAAAGAACCAGTTTATTTGGATCATAATATTAAAGGTAGGGTAGGCAATTTTAGAGTAGCTTGCTTCGAAAGCATAAGATCCCGCCCTCCCTTCAGAACGTTCTCCAAAGCCACGCCTCCTCCAACGCATCAACATGGTGCATCGATACATATGCAAATACATAGTTTGACAGACAATAGGCTATCCTATCATTGCATCTGTCCTGAATGCAATGATTGGACAAAGATTTATTTATTAAACAGATATATAAATCTATTTATACCACTTTCAACCAACATCCTGCCTTACAAGTAATCAAAAATACTCCATTATTTATAGATAGGAAACATTATTGGCTTTTTACATTTCTGTTAGCATGCTGTGATTTTGCCACTCTCAACACTAGCATGCCCCTTAACTCCCCCTCTTTTTATCTTTGCTTTCAGTGATGTTGTTGTCTTATACAATTAAGGGGTCAAGCCCACTCACAGCCTTGGCAGATGTACCGGGTTTTCCTCTATAGACTGTGATCTCTAGCATCTGCCTGATCCCATCTCATCAAAACATTTCTGCGTCCTTTCTCATCTATTCACCAGTTCAAACCCCTCCGTTTGTGTCGGGCTGATTAGGAGTCAGAGTGCGGCCTGAATTTATAGCCCCCTGATCATCGGCCACTGTTTGTGTTTCAGCTGGAGTTTGGGTTTGTGTGTGTCCGTGTCAGAGTGGCCCTCTAATTTATAGGGTCTTTCTCAATAGAGGCAGGCAGAAGGGAGGGGGCAGGAGGGCAGGAGAAAAAGGGGAAATGCATATGGAGCACAAAAGGCCACCGGGGCGTCTTTTTCAAAAACAGGGCCGATTCAGTGAAGAGACCAACTGTGGATGGCAAACCAAGCAGAAACTTCA
>JAZGTK010000943.1:0-48295 GCA_036877625.1 Ambastaia sidthimunki
AAACATGAGGTCTCTGTAACAGGTCTCTGTTATAAGTCTTCCACTTCTCTTAGTTCTTAGTTTTCTTACACCTTTACTAAAGACTGAACTCTTACTGTATATCTGTTGTCTTAACTATGTTTTTCTCATTGTAGTTGAAATCTTGGGCAGATCTGATAATTAAATGAAACTGTGCACTCGGTTATGTTAGCCACTGAAAATTCTGATCTCCTGTGGACAGTTTGTCATTTTTTACTCACCTTCCCTCTCTTTCGCTCTATCCCCCTCTTCTCCTCCATCTATCTGCTCGCTCCCCTGCTGACTAGGAAGTCAGACAGAGCACATGAGAAGTCTTTCCCTCCTAATTAGTCTTCTGCTAATGAGGCCTGAAGCCCCCATCCCCATTCTAGAAACCAGAAGTTTGATGCCCTCCTCTTGCCACCAAACTACCCCCACCTATATCAGCCACCCCACTGGCTACAATTACCACACAGCCAGCCAACAGCAACCCTACAGCTAGAGCTCATCTGGGATTGCTTGACCAGAATGGAATGTATTAATATACAAATCCTAGGTCACCGACAGACGTGTTTACTAACAGGAGACATTTGTTAGCATGTTGGGGTAGAAAGACTTCCTGTGACATGGTGATGTCACAAAGGGCACTTCCTGAGCCACTGAAAGCCCCCGTACTTCAGTACGATGCAAAATAAACTGAACAGCATGTTTATGCACTCAGAAATTACACTATTATTCATATTATTTTTCGTGTAAAACAATATAAATGTTTCTGAAAAGAGAAAAAGAGAATAAAACCTGCCAAAGCACCAAGACACAAGACATACATTTTTGTGACATACGCTTGATTTGTAGCAACTGAAAATCTAGCCAGCCAGATGCTCAATTTGAATGTTTGTAGACCATTCAGAATAACATTTTTAACATATGTGTTACTTAATGGAAACATTAAGGAAACATTCTTACAACCTTGTTAGCTGGGATAACTGCCTTAGGATCGTGTTCCTAACAAACACGATCATTCATGTTGATCATTCCTGCGTATTGAGGGCATTTGTCATTGGCTGTAGATAGAAATATAGTGAGATCTGATTCTCTGTGAGGGGAAGAGGCACACAGGTGGAAGGTTATGGTTGTGTTGTTTCTCAGGCCTGCAGTGTAACCGAAACCTCCCCTGGGCTGCCTGTGATGTTTGGCTGTATGTGCTGTTTCTCATGGCTTCTCCGTATCTCCCAGCGTGAGCTGAGAGAGGAACCTTAGAGAAACACAGAGCTCCATCAGTGGCCTCGCCGGGAAACACAACTGGAGCCTCTCGGCGGGTCAGAGGTCTCACTTCCTGTTTCCTCTCCGCGGAGGGTCATCAGAGGGGCTTGCTGTGAGGGATGCAGGACCACTTTATCTCACTTTCCTTTTGTTTTAAGACCCTCACAACTCAAATCACTGTCCCATAGCGCAGCAGATAGATTATGAGAGGAAGAAGAGTGTGTGTGCAAAACAGCTCAGTGTCATCAGGTTGAGATGGGCATGCAGTAAAACCTGGGAAGTTACAATAAACACACATCTTTTAGGCTTTTTAATGGCTCTTTTCAAACAGTTTGTATAAATCACACAATACTTGGAATACGTGGAATATACTAACCCAGTGTCACATAATATATTCATAGTATATTTAATTTAACCTGGTTACTTGTTTTGTATGAAAACATTTCATGACTATATCCCAATATAACACAGCCTTGAGTGGCTTATTGGTGCTTTGTCTTATAAGAAAAATTATCTTTTACTGTGTTAAGTTGTTCAGAGTGTTCAGGAATGTCTTTTTGCACACCACAGAGGCCCTACAGCCAGTTCTCATGCAAACCGAAAGGGATGGGCAGTAACTTAAAGCACACACACACACACACACACACACACTGTGTGCTCATGAGAGACTGCAGGGCTGGAATAGGGTGAACGAGTTGGTGGTATCAGATGGACGGCTTCAGACCACATGACTCTGGGAACGACGGCGATAACATGTCGAGCCCTGAAGCAGAAGACAAGCAAAGTCTGTCCTCAGACGCTAATTAGATTTAGCCACCAGCCCTCATATCTCCTCTTTTAGCTCCCGTTGTTCTGTCAAACAATCGGTTACATTTACTGCAAACATGCCAACATTTACATTAGTTTGATGAAAGGGCCGTGAGTTCTTTTCAAGGCAATAGGCATCTTTACTGTAGCGTAACAATGGAGTCCACTTCCAGAAACAGTGTAGCTTCAACTTATTTCTGTCAAATGAATAAAGATATGATTGTTTAGAGGCTTCAGATCTGTACAGTGTTTTGTTTTCTTTGATGAATTGCTTCGTTTCTGTGCTGGGAAAGATTCTATAAAGGCTTGTTTAGATTATACAGAAACTGACAGAGGAAATGTGCTAAAACACTCATAAATCATGGCTGGAGAAGCCCACACCCAGATTTATACGCTGCTGGAGAGGGCCTGCTCTTTGTGCTCCTGTCTCAACAGGTATTACTTTTAGGAAATGAATCTGTCTCTTTCATCTGTCTCAGACACACCATGTCTTGCGTGACTGCATCTGCTACAGACAGGTGAGAAGGGACGCTGATAGAGAGAGAACGAGCGAGAGAAAGACACAGAGAGAAAGAAAGAGAACAAGCCCCCCCTTTAATCACTTCAAATTCAATAAATGTTGAGTAATGCGTGAAATGTGTGTGTGTGTGTGTGTGTGTGTTTGTGCACATGTGGGATTGTGTTGAAGTTTCCATGACTCACACACTGAAAATGTACCTTTTTTATCCCTTCTTTTCTCAGGTATGAACCATAACAACCAAAATCTCCCTCCATACTGTCACTCTCTGCTGTGCGTGTTTACGTCTGTTTGTGTGTGTATGTGACTTTTCATCCATCCCATATTAATTATGAGAAAGAACTGTATGTAGGGCAGAGGTCATAATGTAAGGAAATTACAATTCAGACAAAATTACATTGAGGTTAGGCACCGAGCTTTTTTAATTATTTACATTCTTAAAGAATTATGTTCTCTAAAAGCCTTTGAAAGTGTTTTTACTGTTTCAGATTAAAGCTGCAATCCGGAACTTTTGCCTCTCTATCGCCATCTCTGTTTGAAACATCAAATTGCAGGTCACTTTATGTAATTTCCACTGCGTATGTTGAAGTCAAATGAAGCCAAACTGACATTTCTTGGGAAATTGGACCTGACAGCTCAAATAAAACGTCATTAATATAAGCTTACACTGATCTCTTGTGTACTTGCTCAGTGACTGATTTTTGTTTATTTTTAAAATAAAAAATGTTACAGACCGCAGCTTTAAAGCAAACAGCGGTATATTTTGGAAAAGTAAATAGTATGTATATAGCAAATATAGTGAAGTTTATTGCAGACTGCAAGCTTAAGCTCGGCATAAGTGATGTGTGTTTATTTCAGCGGCCATATTAAAAAGCTTCAGTGTTCACACTGCCCACAAAATTTGCACTGTGCTGCTGCATGGAGAGTCTTGGCACAGACGCTGTTTTTCATGTGTATTGCTATAAACGCATGCAGAAACATTCAAGCCTTTGGTTTAGTCTGTTTCACTGAATCCAGATAGTTTAAACTGCAATCTGCAACATTTTGGGGTTAAAAACTGAACAAAAATCAAGTATTGAGCAAGTGCATGACATATCAGTGTTTAAATCTCCTCCTTGCCCTGATTCACAACCGTAAGTTTATAATAATGAGTTACAATTTGAGCTGTGAGTCAATTTCCTGGGAATGTCAGCTTGGCTCATTTGACTTCAACATATGCAATGAAAATAATGTAAAGTGACCTGCAATTTTATGTTTCAAACAGTGATGGCGATAGAGAGGCAAAAGATACAGATTGGGGATGAGCAGAGACTCAATATGGAGGGTCTGTTGTAGTTAGACTGCGTATGTGTTGCTTATGCATGCAGTGTAAAGCCGGCGTATGGGAGCAAGCAAAACACCATATGAAAAGACCGCAAGCCACAGACACCATACAGCACAAGCCCAGACTTGCCCATCTTTCATCGAGAGCAGGCACAACAAACGATGCTAATCAAAGGAAGAAAGAAAAAAATATTTGCAGTGCTTCATTTCCTCACAACCTCTTTGGTTTCTCTCCACAAACACATAAACGTGTACGTCGGGCACTGGCTCTTTTGTAGGAAGCCGTGTCCCTGTACTGACCCTGTTTGGGTTACATTTGTGTGGTGACACACAGGATATGGTGCTGCAGTGTGGGGGCCAAACCGCAGGCTTTATCTCGGGCCCCTCTGGGGTCTTTATACCCGGGCCATACACAACCCTCAGCTGCTCACTGCCGCCCCACAGTGTGTGTTGTGGTTACCAGAAAAAGCAAGAGAGAAGAAAATAACTTGTCCTCTCATGTTTTCTTGTTGTTGGAGGCGCAGGCGGAGACTTTTTTTTGCCAGAGTTTTTATGCAACTGTTGAAAGACTGACTTATTTAGCTAAGAAGCCTGTTTTAGAGAAAAATGGGGAGAGTAAAGCATTAGTTTAATATTTTGCAGGAATATTTAGTGGTGTTAAAGGTAGCATCACTATTATTATTGCTTAAACATAGAGTTAGATGAGTATAAGAGAAAGAATACGTTTTAACAGTGCATAATGTGTACCACACAATTTGTGCTACAAATATAAATAATATCTCAAATTGTGCAGCTTATTGAAAAAATGTGTTTCATTACTTCTCTAAACAGTAAGGTTTTAAATTTTCTTTTGGCAGTCAGTAAAACAGGTGAAAAATCTCATTGATTCTGACTGTTTCAAGTCTGGCTAGTAAGTAGCAACCATCACAACACCCTAGCAATCACCTTAAAAGCAATGCATAGTTATCAGTTGTTAGCATTAGTTGTTGCACAGACAAACACCTCAAAACTTCCTGTCTTTAAGAGTTAAAATCAGAAACATTCAAGCTTCTAAACAGGTTCCTAATTAAAATCACTATGGTTACCAAACGGATAAGATTCTGAGTTAGGATGGTTCAGTAATATGATCCCTGGTTTGCTATTGCTGAGTAGATGAGATCTGAACAGGTTAATTATTGCTTGTCACGGCCTTATAATTTCCAATAATCTGGAAAAGTCAGATTATTGGAATTTGTGAGTCTTTTCCTCTGTTGGCATATGCCTCATTGGTTGTCTGGTGAATTAAACAGTAAACTGCCATGTGGCATTACAGTATAACAGTACAGTTGATCTCTGACCGTGAGCAGAGTTTAGTCCTGCTGTGGGTCACAACAACAGGTTTGCTGTCGCTGTGTCTCTGTTGCGACCGGCCTGCACTGAGCAGTTTGCCGTATGTTGTGTGAAGCTTCTGAGCTGAGTTTCCCTTCACGTTCTGTGCATGCAAGAAAAGAACAGATTGCGTGGCAGAACAGACAATAATTGCATTTTTTGGGTTCAGCTATGCTGCATTCCAGCAGCTCCATGTTCCCAAAGCCTCTGGACCACAGAGAGGAGGAGGCTAGTCCTCAAATATGAGACATGTTCTTGATTTATCAAGCATATTTCCTGTATGCTTTGTCAAAGCCCTCATGCTTTTTAAAAAGAGTTATAGTAATTTATTAATTATTGTTTTTCTTAATAAAGAAATTGTTTATATTTTTTATTTATTTACTTATTTTTTCCCCAATATTGTTCTCTAACAAGGGACGATACACATTTTTAAGCTAAAATGTTCAAAGAGTTAAAAAATACACAAAATATCATCATTATCATATTAGTATATTATATAAAAACTACCTATCTATTTATCTATTTATATATACATATATATACTGTATATGTGTGTGCGTGTGTGTTTATATCTAGTTTGACCTGAGATTTTCTGAAAGTCAAGCCCCGCCCACCCACAGACTTTTTTTTTTTAAAACTTTTTTAGTTTTTTTTTTTTAGGGTGACATAGTGGCACCAGCTAGAAATTTAATCCCTGCAGCCGAACCAGCGTCTTGTGCTACCTCAGCTGGCCACTGCACGTGTGTGTGGGCATGTGGTTAGGGCTCCATATATTCGCCCTTCTGTTCATACGCCCCATGCCAAACAAAAGCCAAACAGTTGTCCTTCAGCCTTTCTCTCTTTCCTTGTTTCTCCCTCTATCTTTTTAGGGTTTGTTTTAAAATACCCTCAACCACATCTCTCTCTCTTTACGACTGTTTGCTTTCAAAGTTTAAATGGTTTGTGGGGAGAGCCGACTCATGTCGTTACTGGGCAACGGTTTTCGGGAAGGAATTCAGAGCCCTCAGTTAATGTGCTTAGGGCTTAGACTCATGCAGCTCTCCAAAAACATGCTGTTGAAACAAGAGAGCAGAGTACATTAAAGGCCCATTCCCCACCGAAATACTGCGCAGGGAAAAGAGGCCTGTTTGTTTTTATTTCAATTTCATTAACACCTCAAGTCGTTTATCATAGAGGGAGTGCGGTTTCGCTAGGTGGCGCTGTTTGGAACGCGCCTTGTCACCTTAATCAGGCTTCTCTTGTCTGTTTTATGCTTTTTAGTGTCACTGCCAGCAGGCAAATGAATCATAAATGAATCAGGTTGTCTGTCGCTGTGGGCCCTGCGGACTTGTTCAAACAGGAGTCACTGTGACTGCTGTGTTCAGAACTGAATGGACGCCTGTGTGAAAGCTGATGGAACGTGTTGTATGACTTTCCCTGAGAATGTGCTGACTTCAAATCACAAATGGGGGGTTTGTATGTTTAGCAGGAGCTGTTCATCTCGAGCGGTATAATATGGTATCATAATTATTTGTTTCTTAGCGTGTTGGAGTCTGTGTGTGGGTCAGAAGCTGTTGCGAGCTGTGAAGCCATCCATAGCCAGACCCATCTGATCTCAATTTTCTCCTGTAGACAAAAACAACAACAACACAAGAAACCCAACAACAAGCGCATGCCTGTGTCTGCACATCGGAAGGAAATCAATAAAAGAAGAGAGACGGAGGGAAAAGATTAAAGGAAAAGCAGGAGGAGGAGGGGGGATGGAATTTTTAGCAATTAAAGTTTGACTAAACTCAGCAGTGGTTGATGTATGAATCAGCTCTTTTAACATTTATCTTTTATGTCTCTGTTCCAGTGCACTATTAAAAAAAATAAAGAAATAAATAAATGATCTTTAAAGAAATTCTAAACTCAACCCAATGTATTATCAACTTTATCAAGCTCTAAATAACAGTTTTAAGCAAGCAGTTTTAGCACTAACTACTAATATCAGCAGCTAGTTTTCATCATTTTACTATGAAGTCTTACTCATATAAGTTTTGTAGACCACTGCTGAACAATTTATGAAATCACATTTCTGACAGAAAGATGATGTACACGTCCTAAAGCAACAGCAGGCAATGATGTCTATATGTTGAACACAAAACACACTAAATGCTGATATATGTTGAAATCTATACGCTATATTGTCATCAGGGTACAACATTAAATAATAAATACCTGCTTCTTTCTCTGTAGCTCTTGCGGATGGTGACGTTGCCTGAGAAACGATGGCGGGCTCGACCAGCAGGGGGCACCGCAAGAAGAAATCCGGGCGGGCAGGGCCAAGCAGACGAGGATGAGGAGGGTCTAGAGAGTGGGGACTGCGATGATGAAGATGAGTGTACTGGCGTTTCTGGACTCGGGCCGCCCCCGAGACGCAAACGTCTGCGTATCTTTGCAGGTCAGTGACCCGGCAGTGTTACCTTATTTGTGAGGAAACACTGATGTTTAAATTACTCTTTCAATAAAACAAGCAACGCTAACACAGTCCAGGCTGGTTTGCTGATCTTAGCTGGTTAAGTTCAGCTGGTCAACCAGACTGGCCAAGTTGGTGTTAAAATGGTGTTCAGCTGTTTTAGTTGGTTGGCCAGCTGGTTTCTCAGCCTGATCTGCTGACAATGGTCTAAAGGCCCTGTATATCCACAAACCACACCAACTAAAACCTAAAGGTTTGTTTTTGCCACAGTAGTTCAGTACTATCAAAATCAACACACTTCCATTTTTATCAACACTGGTTCCTTTGCTTTGTGTTAGTGGGTTTTTATCTATGTTAAAATTCTCTCCGTTTCATCGGTTACAGGTAGCTTTCTGTTATCAGTAACCACTTGACTTTCTTATTGTCTGAGGGAGCAAACGGGGAACATGGGAGATGTTCCCTTTGATGCAAAACAAAGCGCAAAAAGCCAACAAACCATGTCAGCGCAAAGAAACTAAACAGAGGCAAAGAATAACAGTGAAGGGGCAGAAACAAGGAGTTTGATACTGACTGACAAAGCCGGCCCAGCTGAGCAAACACAGTAGAGGGAGTTGTCGTCCTGGTCGGGTTGTTGTGACAGGGATTAGGGATTACTGGATAGCACCCGGGTTAGGCCAAGAATCCGACACGTCAGGCACATGGGAGAACAGGATAAAGCATATATCAGCGCTCAAATTCACACGGAGGAAGTTAACTGAAGATAAAAGCGTTCAACTTCCAGCGGAGGTTTGAATGCTCTCTAAACTCTGCAGCTCAGTGGTGTTTATGTACACGTCCCCCTTCCCACTCTGAGAGGATTTACTGCTGTAATTATTAAGAATGAAGAGAATGTGTTTCGCTCGCTGGACAAACAGTTGCCGATATATCTTTCCTGTCTTGGAATTATATATCCGTCTGTTGGCTGCTCTCCAGCTAAAAGGGAACATTCTCAGAACGTTGGCTAATGTTCTTTAAAGGGTCTCTCAAAGCTATCACAATGGTCCTGCAGTAACGTTAGTATATTACATATCAAAAATGTTAATCTTAAGTGGTTAAAATGTTTGAATAATGTTAATCTTATAACCAAGCACGATGTTAATACAACGTTTTAAATGTTCCTAGAACTTTAATAATAACATTTTTTATATTTTTGTGTTATAATGGAAACATTAGGGAAACATTCTTACAACATGAAGTTAGCTGGGTCCTTTCTGTTTCTCTCTGTGTGTTGTTTGTGTGTTTTGTGTGTTTAACTGAGACCTTTAGAAGGCCTGTGATAAAACAGGTTCACAGATAACAGCAGATAGGCAGAAAGCTGCTGATGACACAGTAAAACACGGTTTGGCCCCTGATGTCTTTTCATCCCATTTAGGTAATTCAGGGAGGGGAGGGGAGGGGGGGGTCAGGAGGTCACAAAGTCGAAGGTCATTCACAGACAGATTCACTAATGGAAGGCCTGTCTGTGCCTGGTGCACTGAGATGGACGATGCAGATCCAGTTTCTCAAAGCTCCACTTCTGCCCAGCACGGGACTCTGGGATAAATGATGGACAGAACAACAACAGAGTGAGGACAGACCGCAGCTCAGGTCCAGACCCCCTTTAAATCAAAGCTGTCAGTCGGCCCATAATTTTAGGGATGTTCTGAATGATCCGGATTGATTGATAAATCGTAATTCTCTCCGGGACGAGATTCCAGGTTTCCTGACCCCATAACCCCCATGCCTCCCTGGTGCATTCTACAGAGAATTCCAGACCAGCTGAGCTATTCCAGGCTGTGTGTCTGTCCTGTGCACACACCCTGAGACACACACAACCCATCACTACACTCACTTTAATGTCAACCGCCCAGTTTAAGCGATATAATGTGTCCAACAGAAAATAATTGTGGGCTAATAAACATGTGATTATGACTCACAAACTTGGATTGTTGCTAAATGTATTTTAGGAATAAAACATACAGGTTTGATACAAGAAAGAGTTTATATGACATAGTATTTTATAATACTGGTATCAGTGCTTTTAAAATTCGGTATTGTGGTACTGCTGTTTGATAAATTGCTTGGGTTTTTCTGCAAGTTGCTTAGGATAAAAGCTTTTTCTTTTTAGGTACAAAAGGTTAGTTAATTTGTTTATTTCCAGAAGAACTTGACAAAAAAGCATTTTTAAAAAATTTTTAAAAACTTTTTACAAAAATTGCGCTTTATCTTTAAACTATGTATTATGATACAAACATTTGTGATGTCTGTACTTGTGATCGGTCTTGGAATAATTGCATTTTTTGAAATAATTGCATCTGCTTCTATTATTCTTATTTGTAAGTCTAGCTAAAAAACAACTGCTAAAAAACTAAGAAGTAAAACACAGTAATAACTTCTGGAACTTTTTTGAAGACAGGGCTGCATTATGTGTAAATAATGAGCTTTAGTGACAGATTAAAAAGTAACATTATGTATAATATGAGCATGAGGGAAAAACCCAAGACATACACCTGTTCTTCGTCCCGTCGCCTTTAACTGGGTTAATAATCTTGCAGTAAGCCGAACCATAAATCCAAAGCCCTGCTTTCATCACTGTCTTTCATTTTTCCTTCATTCTATTGGTCCTTCATGACTTTCCTTTGCTTTCTATCACTCTCACATCTCTCATCACTGATTTGTGTTTGCATAGGTTAAAACAAAGCATTTCATTCTGTCTCTAACTATTACAAGTGTTCTGCTGTTTTTGTTCCATCTTCTCACTCTCTCTAAACTTTTCGGGTCTCTGCTCATCTTATCAAGGAGGGAACCCAGGAGAGCTTGATGAATGTAGCTATCACCGAAAGGTCGGACCCCTGCGGATGGGGCTGGTCGGAGCGCAGGGCTCCGTGGCCCCGGCCGCTCGGCTGCCCGGCATGGGCCCCTGTCAAAAAAGTTCTTGTTATTTTCCAGCTCTCAGCAGACAGCCGTTCACTGTAAGAGCTGAGAAGCATCTTTTCTTTGAAGCTTTTTGGACCTTTATCAGCAGGCGAGGGTTAGCAAAATACAATGTGGAAATATGCCTGTAATGTGAAACATGTAGCTTGCTGCGTGTGAGAATGGACAGGGCCCGATTCTCAGGTCTGCTACGGATTTACTTGAGATATATAGAGACTAACCGAAATGTTGGATTTGTGATGTAGAGTGTGAATTTGTGAGGTATGAACTCTTTAACGCAGTTACATGCACAAGCACGCGGATCATGTGCTTCTCTTGCGGCATAAATAGTTTCATCTTTCCTCTGATGTTGAGATTGGAATGCTAACGAGCTCCGTGTGGCACCTCTGACCTCCAGCACCTGATAGGTGAGGAATACAGCACACGTTTCCCATTACAGCTGAGGCATTCTGCAGCCTGTCTGCACCACAGATATGAGGCCTGCCTACCTGCCTGTCTGTCTGCCTGTCTGTCTGCCTGTCTGTCTGCCCAGTGTTATGTGGCATGCTGCATCTATCTGTGGGGAAGTTTACATGTTTGGATTTATTTATCTATGCTGTTATGATCTAATATAAAACAATCTGAAACACACCTGGAAATCAGAAATGTTCTGGAGCAAGAGTTGTCATTTTTAGTTATCTTTAACTTTCCTTAATACACTGTGAATGTCACAGTCAGAAAACAGCAAGTTTACACACTGGTGTGTCTTAATAATGAGATTTGATTTGCTAAAATAATTTGAGTGTGATGCTGAATATATGAGGAAGCTGGTCTGAAAAAGCCTGTAGCTACTAGAGCAATGGACCGATGATGTTTGAGTAGAAATGGTGGTTGTTTTTTAAAGGGTGTTTTGTTTTGGGCATTAATCATTAATGCTAATGCCTTTATACGGTTTGAGTGCTTTCTGTTATATTAGCACACGCTTTTTGTGTCTGTTTTCACTCTCTCGTAGAGGACTTGTTTATTGTTTTGCATTACTTATGTTGTTGAAATGGCTGGTTGAAACTGGTTCTGTGAGCACCCAGCTGTTGAAAAGTGTATTGCGTCCCTGTCAAATTAAAGGGACAGTAAACAACTACAGAATATTCATTTGCAACAACAGAAAGCGATTAAATCTCAGTTTATTACCTGAACATTTAGATTAGTGGCTGTTTGCAGAATTAGATAGAAAACAAAAAAACGGAAGGTGTGTTTTCTCCTCCTTGAGAAAGAAGCAATGGTACCATTGCATCTGCAAATATTCCCGATCCGAGAGAGAGGAAGTTTGCCGTGAAAAACAGATCCGTCTGCTCCTAATCCGTCCTCATTTCTTCCTCACTTCATAAACAACAGTCCCTCCCAACACACACGCTGAACCATACGCGCTCACACAGATAACCACACAGAAATAATGATACCTAACCACCATTTGTGTAAACAGTGCCTGCCTCAGCTAGATGGATCGCTGCTTTAGGTGGTTTGCATGTACAGTAAATCTCATTGTAAGTGCTTTATATGGTGGCTTGGAGTTTATGGCTTCTCACCAAACAGTGTTTCATGTGGCAGACCAGATTTAAATGACTAACAAAGATGATATTGTCAAATAAAATGTTGAGGAGATCAACAGCTGAGTTAAAACTAAAGCTGATAAACCAATTAAAATCATAATTCACACAGAGATATTTTTTTCTCTCTGTCAAGTACATTTCTGTTCTTAAAAGTTTCCAAAAAAAAATTACAATGCATAATAGTTTTATTTATGTGCTTCTGACATCCTAAATTGATTCCAGGCGTCTTAGTGTCCACCTGGAAACAGTCTCACCTACTGGGGTAACCTGCAAGCTATGGAGACAAAAAAATAGAATTTATAAACATAAGAGAACTCATTTCTATTCAATGCAATAAACGGTGGAAAATAGTTAGACTCCCGTTACACAATATTTCCAAAGTTATCATCATTTCAACCAAAATACCATAGTTAGTGATGTTTGCTAAGCCAAGATTTTTTAAATCCCTGAACTCTGAGTATTAATCTTCGTCTCGCACTATTTGTGTTACAGACATGAATCATACCTCAATTTATGCAGCTTTTGAGGGAAAATGTGCTTTTGCTTTTCTAAGCAATCAGCTTTCGTCTGGAACATGATAAAATGGGTGAAAAAGATCCCATATATTTACATTAAAGGAATGACCCAAGAGGGATTTCCAGGGACTAGAATAGAAATTTGGGAAAGGGCTGTTTTGACGTGAGCCATTAAATAAAAACCTGGCAACCACCTAGCAATGCCCTAGCCACAACCACACCCTAGCAACTGTATTTTAACACATTAACAACCATTCAAAACACCTGAGCAACCATACAGAAATTCTACATATTTTATTTCGTTTGTTAAAAAAGTAGGAATGTAGTTCTTAAACATTTTGCTATTTTAATACTGTGCTAACATGGTATAGACTAGCATTTCCAGTGTAAAGGAGAATCCATATTAATTTATATTAGTTTTACAATACCTGCTTTTGTTCCGTTCTTGTGAGGTCTCAGTTTCTGCTCTATTTTTTTAGCAGTTAGAAGCTCTGGCACTGACAGTGGCTAGAGAATTTATGAGCATTTCTTAGCAGTGAGTTCACATATGCTATCAAACAGCTCATTGAAATTGCCTTTGTACAATGAATTCTTAGGGTGAGACAGCAACTAGACCCTGACCATTCCATGAGACATCACATTCACTGTAAGATTTGTCCAGTTTGTCTGTCAGAACATGAACTTAAGAGCTAAAAATATCTGTAAATCTAATTGTGTGCACATTTATCGAGGGGAGCAGTCACACTGGAGTGACACCAGTGGCCTGCTCACACTGAGCTGGGCTAATTAATATGTGTTGACTTGAATTTGCCCCACAATGGAGCCCATTGAGAGCTTGAGGGGCTGACACGAGGCTATGATGGTTCAGGGCTTAAAAAACCAATAAGTTGTTTCTAAATGTTACGTCATACTTTGTTAGAATGTTTGAGTCATTAACAAAAGAGAGAAATGTATTTCTTTTAGTATCTTTTACCCCCTACAAACTTCTTGCTGTTTTTTTGCTCTGTTATCTATTGCTTTATTTGTCCTCATGTGATGTGTGGTGTTGCTGTGTTTTTGTATGTAGCTGCAGTGCGCTGTGCTATGTGTTTGGGTGTGCTGCAGCTGTGCTACAGTATAGTTGTGTCTAGGTGTGGTGTGGCTGTGTCTTCCTGCGCTATAGCTGTGCATGGCTGTGCTGTAGTTGTGTTTTTGGTGTGCTGCAGTTGTGCCTCACTGTGCTAAAGTTGTCCGTAGCTGCGTCTTGGTGTACTGTAGCTCACTCCATGTGTGCTATAGCTGTGTTGTACTAGACTTAGCTGCGTCTCAGTTTTCTGTAACTGTGTCTTGGCCTCCTCATGACTGGATAATTTTTCTTGGCTGGCTGCTGGCTGCCTGCTGGAGTGGGCCTGTGGTCAGGGTGATGGGTGTGGAGACAGGCACTCACATTCCTCTCTGTTCCACTGTCCACACCAGAACCAGCAGCAGTATTGACCTGAGACTCAAACATAGACTGCGTCGTCTATAGGAGCATAAAGTGCTTTACAAATAATTTTACATTTGTTAAGATTTTGTGTTGTATGTATAGCGGTGTAGAAGGTATTTTAATATGTATCATTTTTTTTACAAGTTCTGATAGTTTAATATGCATCATATTTTGTAAGTTCTACCTTTTGCAGTAACATAATTTTGTTCTCATTAAGTGATATCCTAAAGCAATGCTCTGTGTTGGGCAATAAGAGTCTGTTTTTGTTTTGTATCTTAATGTCTGGCTGAAAACGATTTTAATATTAAACATTGTGAGATGAAAATGTCTCCTTTTTTTTATTGGTTTTCAGTCAGTGCCTCCGAATTCTCATAATTGCTATTATAAAACAAATCAGTAGCAAAGGCTAATGATCTTTTCTCATTTGCAATCAATAGCCTATGTGATGTATAAGCTATCTAAACTACTATAAAAACAAAAGAACTGGACGATAAACGTGTCCATTAATCTTCTCAGCCAGTTTTAAAGGTTTCTTCATTCCTGATATGAAGAACAATGAAGCTGAAGGAACGATTCATCATGTTTTGTTGTTCTGCGTGTTTTCATGACCCCCAGCTCCACAAATGTGGGGGCAGTGTAGACGAGTATTGCCCACTTTCATAAGAAGCACCTGTGTTTGGAGACATTCCATGCGCTTTATCAAGTCCTGGAGGACACCTGTAAGCCAGACAGTAGCTCCAGAATAAACACACCAACTGTATGTCCAGGTGACGGTCTGTCTGTGAGTTGGCACAGATCCTTTGTGCTGTCTGACGGATTGTATTTTAAATCTTTGCGAATCTCTCAGAAGAGCCGTTCGATTTTGATGAATGTTTGGCATTGATTCTGTATACGTTGTTAATTGTGTAGGCCAGACTGATGAGAGAAGTCGTGAGCTTAATGTATGTTAACTCTTTACTGCCTGCGTTCTTTATTTATAACTTGGAAATTTTTTTGTAAAGTTTTACATTGTGTAATTTTGTAAGTGGTGTTGGCCTGAGTTTGGAACATTTGGAACATTTTTATGAGTCTCACGTAAATTCCTATGTGAAACATGTGGTGATGCGTGTTTTTCCTATGTGTGATCATGTTTTTGCACATGTGAAATTCATGTGTCTTTTATGTAAGGGTAGGTTGTTGCTGGTAGTTGCCAGGGCATTGCTATGCGGTTGCTAAGAGGTGCTGTGTGGTTGCTAGGGTGTTTTGATTGCTTGCCTACAGGCCAAGTGAAAAGAGCTCACCCTCTGTATTTATGATATTCTGGTGCCTCACTACTACTTTCGTTCAAAGGAAAAATAAATTAGTCTTGAATCTTGACCTTTAAATAATCACAGCAATAGACAATTAAATTCTGCCTGATCAAATATCATGCCAGCTATGTAGTTTTCATGTCTATTGAAACACACCATAAACAGCGTTCTTATACAGTGTTCCTGTAGCTCAACTGGTAGAGCATTGCGTTAATAGCACAAAGGTTGTGGGTTCGATCCTAGGGAACACAAGTACTGATAAAAAATTGTATACCTTGAATTCACTGTAAGTTGCTTTTTCTGCCAAATGAATAAATGTTAATATAAATAAACATTCACAAGGCATGCTATGCTTTCCTGTAGCTATATGAACAGCAACATGATACCTCCCTTAGCATGCACTGCTAATAACAATTCTCCACACGCTTCTGTTAGTGTCAGCTTGTTTGTAAGTTTTGTAGCATTCTGCATCGTTGCTTTATTTAGAACAAAGACCTTCCCCTGAGTTTAGGAGAGAGAAGCATATAGTACAGGAACCTAAACACCCACATTGCGTCTCTTCAAACACAAAGATCATATAATTCTTCTTCAGCACGCCTTGAAACAAACTAGTTCTCTAAAGCAGTTAACTAGTGTCTCATTCTTTCTGTGGAGAGCTGCAGTAAACATTTAGAATGCGTTTCAATGTTTCTGTTTGTGATGTATTGCACTGCTGGCATTGAGACGGTCTAAACCAACCATTACCAATCAATGGCTGACTGTTGACCTTTCACCCCTATTGTAACTAGAGCTCGTAACTCTGTGATAAAGCCGGTTGGACTCCAGCTTGCTTGGTGGAGCCTCCTGAGGACTGATACTCCTGAAAACCGATAGCCTTTGTGAGTCTTTGTGCTATTGGTTCAGACTGTCCTGTGTTGGTCATGCTCATTGTTGGAAAGCAGTGTTGTCTGATTTCTATATTAAGCATGTCAGCCTCCACATATCCATCCCACTAATTGCCACTAATTTTGCTCTGGTTATATCAGATCAAAATGGAACCGGGGCCCTCGTTCCATTCTGCTGTCCCCAACACAGTCACTTACACTGTTTAACACAAGTGTTTGTGGCTCATTATAATAGGATATTATTAGATGCATTGTGGAGTTGGGTTATACACATACCATTTGTTGTAGTTCTTTTAAGCATGCTTTGAAAGCCTAGAGCAGAAAGCCTGTTGTAACTATAGACCCTTTTCTACACCTTCTCTGTTTCAACCCATTATTTTTATAAAAGGAGTTTTTCCTTATGAACATTTCTGAAGACAAGGGTTTTACTTATTGACAAGCTCACCGGTACTGGCTTACACACACACAAACACACACATACATTTCCCTAAAACGTTGTTTTGAATGTTCTAGGAATGTTCAAAACATCCAGTTTTTTAGATGTTGTATTAAAATTATTGTTTGGATATAAGATAATTTTTCAAACTTGTTTAATTCTGTAATGTTTTTGAAATATTCAACCAACAACTTAAGACTAACGTTTTTGATATATGATATATAGTTAAAAAGCTTTACTAGCTTTTCTGCATAAACTTTTTTGATAACTTAAGAAAACCTTTTAGAGAATGTTCTGAGAATGTTGCCTGTTAGTTGGGTAACCTCACATAAAAACACACACACATTCATTGCTTGCCTGCGTACTCACACAAACACAGCTCGTCCGATTTAGGCTGTAGTGTATATAAAAGCTGTATTGAATTACACCTCAGCTTTAATTGGACTAGTGTACAGTGTACCCCTGTCACAATGAAAATCTGTCTTTCAGAGCCAGTGGAATGTCTAACTGTCGGCTTGTCAGTGGACGGAGGGAAAGAAAAAGTTAATTGTTCCTTGGCTGACGTTCAAGCAGTGTCGTAATTGCGGAGAAATCTCAAGGAACTTTCAGCTCAGAGGCTTTATTTATTTGACTCATTCCTCTGTTTTAAAATCGACTGTGCTGAAATGGGCCCCTGGGCATCCAGGGGACCCCCTGAAAGAAGGCTTCCATCTCTTTCCTGTGCTCAGCCTGGTTCTCGCTGGCTGGCATGCCGAGTTCAGGGCTTAGAATTAATTAAGTCGTATGCTTTCCTGTTGATCCCACCACCACACAGCCGCAGATCCAAATGGGGACTTCCTCCCTGTGGGGTTAAATCCCTCCAAACGAAGGCAGCAGTATGAGGCTGCTGTGGATGGTTTTAAAGGTGGCAAGTGATCTTGGTGGCCGAGATTGAATTTCCTGTCCAGTGGATTCTGTTAAAAATGCAGAGAACATTAACATTCAGACAGGACAATATTAATACACACAAGGAATTTTCCTCCCTGACCCCCAGTGTGACCAAGCAAGGTGCCTGTAATTAAAAATTTCCCACTGTGTTGCGTCAGATCCTAACAGAGCCTAAAATGTTTGCAAACTTCCACCAATGTTGAGGTAATCATTATATGAGAAACACTGCATTTGTTATGCTCTTTGTGTTTATCTCTGTAGTTTGTGTGTTTTGACTGTATTGTTCACTGTATTTTGTGGATTTTTTTTGGCATAAATGCAGCAGACAAAAGCAGCAGACAAAAGACAAATATGCCCCAGCTAACAAAGAATGTTCTCAGAACATTGGCTAACGTTCTGTAAAAGTTCTCACAAAGTTATCAAAAACATTCTTGCCATAAGTTAGGAGAACTTTTAAAGTGTTATTTTAAGTTGTTAGTGGAACATTTAAAAAATGTTTGAATAGCTTTCTTGTCTCTGTTGTCTAAAAAACATTTTGAATATTATAATTTTAAAAATCATGTTTTTGTAACTTGATGGAAATGTTAAGGAAACGTTCTTACAACCCAAAATTGTTAGCAGGGGTGTCACATACAGCAGGGGACACGTGCATATATACGTGCATGTTCGCCTGTGCGTCTCGGATGAATAAGATTCTCCTCAGCTGGCTTGACGGGACACTTCACAGGAAACACTTGCACACATAGCTGGCGTGCCTCATCGTACTTGACTTTATTACTGATATCCTCTTTCCTTTCTCATAACTCTCGCATCAGTTCTGCCTCCCTTGTGGCTGATTTTGAAGACAGTACACGAAAGCTTTAGATGTTAGGTTAAATGAAAAGACGTTTTTGCTTATTTTAGTGAAGATTTTTCATAGTGTTGAACTAATCTGTTATTTCTACCTGTTATTGTTAGACAATAAAAAAAAAACCTCGGTTAGCACATCATCTGGAAAACATTGCTTTTGCATTATTGTGTAGAAACACCATATAAATATTGTAAAAAGAGCTGATTCACACACACTATAAATCATAAATGTCACAAAAACATTCGCTGAAAATCATTCGTCCATAGTGAATGTTGAAGTAACGTATTGCAGATGAACAAAAATGTGAAAAATGATCTTCCAGGGTCCTCCAGACGATGACATACATGCGCTCAGGGACACATATTTTCAGTCATTTTAAGAGACTTGAGAATTTTTATGATGATGACTCTTTAATGTCCTGCTTGTGTTTTTTTCATCCATGTAACATTTTCTCTCATTTTCTCTCTCAGACTTGGCAGATAACTTGGCAATTGACGACCTGACGCTTCACGAGTTGCTGTTGACTCCCAGATTAGCCACAGACACCCACGGCGGACCCTCTGTGCCCGGAGCAGCTCAGGCGACATACGTTCCTGGTGGAACCTTCATCTTCACCATCATCATCTTCATAATGTTGGATCTCCAGTGATCCATCTGACCATCTTCAAACTCATTTGTTGAGAGTTTTAAAGAGACATTACCGATGCCCACGTGTACATACAAATCCATGTTTTTGGCCAAGGACAGAGGAACTTTTTATTCTCAACCTCACGTCTTACTGTATGAACTTTTCATTTTTTTATATTTTGTGTGGGATTGAGGATTCAAGCATCAGACTATGAAATCTTCTTCTACAGCATGAAGAGCACCAACTAAAATAAGAGTACATATTAAAATCATGTTCTTTCCTTCTGTGCTTGTATACCACACAACAGCCATGTGTTTTACATTCAACATCGCCTCCCCTCAGCTGTACACATGCCGTTTTACACAATTGCCAAAGCCTTGTGTAGGAAAGGACCTTAAACTCCTTTGAAAAGACAAAGAGACTCTGCCTTTGCGAATGAATGGCCACTTAAGAGGAAGTAAGCGTGACCAGCAGAGTCTGGGAATACGCAGAACTGCTCCAGTGAGCACAGACTATCTCTGACTGTCTCTCATACATACACTTATGTGAGCTTCATTTCCTGTGCAGTAAATGAGGCTTTAGGGAGCAGCACATCAAGGCATTGGCATGTTGTTGTGAAACCGTCTCCTTACAGGACGACGCAGCTGTACTTCATTTTCAAAAAAAGAAAGAAAAGATGCTTTTAACTGTTTTATTAGAATGCAGACTTTCTCTTTTTAGAAATTGTGGTGTTTTATATCTCTCTTTGTTTCTCATTATCTGGCTGCTTCTCTCGTATTTTCCTTTATCATAGTATTGTGATTAAATGAACACTTCTTCTGCACTTCCTGTTTTATGTTCTTTCCTTCTGTCTTTTACAGGTCACAGCATTTGTGTCTGAGATAAGATGTCATGTTGATGGCTTAATGTGCACGTTGAGTATCCGAACACCTGTATGGTTATCTTTTTTAAACATCTTCATTTACAAAGGGCTAAACGTTTAATTTCAGTTCAGAAAGGTCCTCTGATCTAGCTTGGAAAATCTTGTGTTTTGAGTTACATACAATTTGTTTTCCTTTCTTAACCTGTGATGTAAATTCATTACTGATCTTTGTGTAATGTTTAACAGGATGTCATTATCTGTTAAATATAAGGAAGTGTTTTAAACCATATTAACCCCCTTGTTTCCTTTGTAAAGGTTCCAGACCTTAACCAGTTCTGACTGATAACAAATGTTGTTCCCTATTATATTATTTCAAAGAATTTTTACATATTACAAAAGTGTATAATTTATGTTAAACTACTTTACATACGTACACTCCTATCCCAGTGTACCTTTTAGTTTACCTTTTAAACATTGCTCTGTTTGTTTGAGCAGTGTTAACTTCTGACTTTGTCTGGCCCCTTTATAGGACATTCAACTTTAAGGTCTTAAGCTAGATTAGTCTTAATTTGCCCTGGCCCTGATGATCATTGCTGGAACATTAAGTTTCTAAAACATATACATTTCTACATTTGGCACACACTTTCTTTAGTAAGTATATATATTTTATCAAACATTCCCCCGTGACTCAAACCAATAACATTGGCTTTGCTTGTTTTACTAACTGAGCTACAGGAATATAGATTATCTTGCTGTACTTCACGGTAACGTTTTTAAAACATTCTACTACCAACTTAAGAATAACGTTTTTAACATATGATATAAAATGTTCTACTAACGTTACCACAAGAACTTTGTTGATAACTTTTAGAGAGTGTTAGCCAATATTCGGAGAATGTTTCTGTTAGCTGGCTAATCTCTCTTTGATTTTAATATGATGGTCCCCTACTGATGAAAAACTTTCATAGACTTTACAGAGCTACCAGACATAAGATCAAGTGGGAATTATGTAAATTGTGATTTGTTTTTGTGTGTGAATGCAGTGTTACATTCATGCCATATCACTGTTGGCTGAAGACATCTATGTTGGTCTCATTTGACTTCCAAATCTCTTCACACTTTACAGCTTGGTCAATATTATGCTTTATGCCAAGCTCCAGTTATGACTTCATGTGGTGCTTTTAGAGTAATGGCTTCTATTGTGCTAGCCTCCCCAACAGACCAGTGATATCTTGTTATGGTTCACTGGCACATTACCATCATTCTCAAATACTAAACCCTGTAGGTCCTTCACAATGGTCAGTGGTCTCTCTGTAGCTTCTCTATCAGGTGACCTGGATCACACACAGAGTTTGAGGGACAGTTCTCTCTGGAAAATGTCTGGGGGGGTTGGATTTAGGCCCCACTTACTGATCATTGTGCCAGCAGTGCCCACTGGGACATTGAAATACTTGGATAATGATTTGTACCCGTTTCCTAATTTAAACATTTGTTTTACTTTATCTCTAATTTCTTCATCATGCTCTTTTTTGTCTTGATTTTCACAGCTGTCCTTCAGATTCACAGCCTAGATAATGATCACTTAACTGAGGGGTTTTTAATTCAGAAAACGTGGTGGTTATTTTAATAAGTCACAGGTAGAGGCCAATTGGAAGTCAATTGTGTTCTTGTTAGGGCAGTTGTTTCGCATCTGTGTAAACTTGGAGCTTCTGTAATACAGTAAGACTTGTGCAAAAATATTTTAATTCACATAAAAATCTATTCACATTTAAAATATTCTATACATTACCATTTCAGACCTTGGAATAAAAAAATATGAAAAATAAATCACATCGGATTTTAGTAATTCATCAAACCGACATTAGTTACGAGCCTGGATGCTTGCAGAGAACTGTGTAATGAAAACATATTTACAGTAAAATGCCTTACAGTAAAATACCTGTAACATTATGCGTGATTTAATACAGTTCTTTTCCAGCACATTCAGTCTGAAAGCAAAAGGCATACAAACTTTACAAGCAAACTACTTTTGAGTAATATGAAAATCTCAACTTAACTTAAAATCTAAAATGAACTTAACAACTTAATTAAAACAAATGCTTTGTTTTCATACAGTGTGTATTAAATGAATTGTGTTTCTGCCAGCAGTAGAATGTGTTACCGTAATTATATTCTGCAATACTGTTTATACTGGTGCTGATTGCACAGTGGGGGGGCATTCAAGGGCCATTTGGCACATTGAAGATTTTGAGCTTGGCTTGAGCTGTTTAATAAGTGACGGGAAGGGGGGATGAAGCCCTTCACTGATGTCAGGGTACAGTTACTCGGACCTCATATTACTAAAGCAACTGTCTTGTCTCCTACCTGCTTTTCTATGGTAACCCTGTGTACAGAATGTTAGTGGTCAATAATCATTTTCAAAGGTCAAAACTGTTTCAGTGTATCAAATACAGTACAACTCAAACGCTGTTTATTTGTGACAATAAAGAACATGTGTTATAATTTAATACGTTTCCATGTAAATGATAATCCAATAAAAGTGTTAAAATCACTCTGGTGAATTAATAGTTTGTGAAATCTATTAATTGTTTCTCCAAACTGTGTTGTTGTCATAACAGTCTTTTTGTTAGGTGAGACGCTCATAATTTCAATATATAAAACGCACATTAATCTAATTACAGAATGTGAAAGCAAATGAATAACAAATGAACGACTTTGCCAATGATCATTCTGTCCTGATTATCTTCTCTCAGCAGGTCAAGCGGACACACAGACACACCTGTGATATCTCGCACCTACAGGTGTAAATTAAACCTTATTTGGTCACACACACCCAACAATTGCCCCAAGTGTATTTAACTCTTTATCTCGTTACTAACCTAATCTGACCAGGAGGCTGATAAATTCTTATTTTCACACTCACATTTCTCTAGGATACAGATAAAACCTGATGCTTCCATCTGGTCTTTTCTTTCCTGAAGCAGTGGAGAAAGGCTGGTTATCAGCCGAGAGCACAGAGAACCGCAGAGAGGGGCTGAGGGGAGCTCTGAATGTTAATGGAGGAGTGAGAATGGGCAAACAGGCCCATTGAAATGCACAGATTGAAGGTTTTCTTAGGGTAATAAAGTGGCTATACAGGGATCCCCCATTTTAAGACCAACTGGTCTTCTTTGTTTAGGGTGGCTAATTGTGTTCTACAGAAATTGTTACCAGTTTATTGCTGTTATTGTGATTCTGTAGGTGAAAATGATTCCTATAGTAATGGTCCACTGGGGTGATGATTCACTATGTAGTTTTTTATACTAGAATGTCAAACACTGCTTCAAAAATGTATTTTAAATGTATTTTTGAGTGTACTGTTTCTTTAACTACACAGCATCTTTTGCTGCAGTAGCATCGCAGAGCCACGGATTTATCCATTAATAAGTATTCTAAGAAGGGAGCTCTTACCTTTTGTTGCCTATTGAGTGTAACACCGGTCCACTCTCTCATATCCACAATCAATGAACCCCAGAACCCCTCTGAGGGTTCTCATTGGCCACTGGCTTTCCCAGCTTTGGTCACACAGTATGAATGGGGCAGGCCAAGGAATGTGGGGACACAATAGCTGGAATGTCAGTTTGCCAGAAGCTCCCTCCAGACCATGCATAAACACACACACACACACAGAGTCACAACAACACATGGATACATGCACATGCTCCGGCAAATCCAGACATGTCAAAGCATTTAGGTGTGCGCTCTGTGTGTGTACGCTTCAAAGCTAACAATGACAAAAAAGTCATTATCAATATGAATAAGATTAAGGAAAAGATCATTGTGTAGCCAAAGCCTAATTTCCATGTTAAAAACATTAGGTGGGTTGAAAAATCATTATTCTTGCTTAAAGAAAAGGCTGCATTTAATGTAGGAAACTCTGAACTATTCATGACTTTGTTGTTTGCAGCTTTAAGTTGCAATCTTAAAGTTTGGGGTTTAAAATAAAATTTTTTTTTTAAAGATTATTGTGCAAGTACATGACAGATTAATGTTCAACGCATATCCTTACTTTACCCTGACTCCCAATGGGTAGTTTAAAATAATGATTTATAATCTAAGCTGCCAGGTCTGATTTTCCAGGACTTCAACATAAATAATGAAAAGTAAAAAGTAAATGTAAAGTAACCTGCAATTTTATGTTTCAAACAGAGATGGCGGTAGAGAGGCAAAAGTTATGTATTGCAGCTTAACAAATCACATTTTTCCTGAACACATTTTTGCACAAACAGAAGGACCTGAAGTTTCAAAACCGCTGCACTTACACAGAACAAGCACTTTAATTATGGACTGTCATTACTGAAAAGACGGGCCATCGTCCATGAGGACTGTCATAATCTGAGTGAGATGTTTTGGTTGTTGCTTGTCATGAGAAGAGGACTGAGATTCTACTGTGCTCTCTCTCTCTCTCTCTTTCGTTCTGCCTCTCTCTCCCATTCCCAGCCATCGGGCTGCTAGCCACACCACAACCCTTGCAGTTCTGTGTCACATTTCATGACATGCAGACATATCAGGGGGTTATGTTCTCACCTGTTTAGTGCCCTTCTGGTGAACTGAGATTGATGACTGTAATACAAAGAGACTCAACAGAGAATCGACTAGAGTGGCCTAAATTAAATGTTAATATAAATCTGTCTGTCTTCTTGGCCATTAGTTTGTGCAATACTTAATACCTCACACTCCTCAAATGTGCAAAAAAAACTTAAACAATATTTGTTCAAGCAAAGTAGTTTTTAATCACAATTTATAAAACACTTTATTAGCAGGTAAAAACTGTTTTCAAGACATTCTGCTCTTTACCACAGATCAAATACTTATTTAAAACCTCACTCCAGACATGTTATATATGTCAAGAACACATCTACTCTGTCCAGCAATGATTTAAGCATGAAGAGCAAAGATTAGATCCACGGGCTGCATATGTTAATATTTTTAGGTGAATGTAACCTCCAGTGCGCGCCATGCTCCACCCCGCGTGTGTTCGCGTGGCCGTCTCTCTCTTTGTCCGGAACTCCGCGTGCGTGCGCAGCTCTGACTCAACGCTGAGATCTCGCGGCGCGCACAAGCGTCGATTCTCACTCCACGTCCCGACTGCACACCAGCGCGAGAGGCACTAAACTTTCCCAAAACTTTTTTTTATCCCGTCGCCTGTCTCGCTTCTTCTAGTGCAGATCCAGCGGATCTCCTCAAACCAAGAAACGGGTGAAGAAGTAACTTGTCTTCAGCGCACGGTTTTGAACATGCGTGCGCGTCTGTAGCGCTTGAGTTTCGTGGTTGCGCTTTTGTTTTGGAAAAGATTTAACGCAGAGCACGAAGTCCCGACAACTTCAGTTTTTCCTTTCGGTCGCCTTTTATCTGTTGCACATTAAGGGAGTGCTCGTTTTGTTGTTTTTCTTGTTTTATTGCTTAAGAAAAATCAGATCGCCAGGTCCGTGCGTTCAGAAGAAGTTAAAGACAGATTGACCCCATGAGGAAATCCCAAGTGCGAATCGAAGAGATCTTGTAACTTCATTTGTATTTTGTTTTTATTATTATTTTTGTGTGTTGGTGCTCTATTGCTCAAGTCAGAAATGAAGAGGATCGTTGTATTTACTATATGCCTGTCGCTGCTGCTTTTGGCGTCGGCTCAAGCGGACCAGAAGTTAAAGAACTGCAATGAAGTTAGAACAGCCTACAGCCTGAAAGGTTTTAACGTGAACGACGTGCCCAACAAAGGAGTTCATGGTAAGTTGTATTAAATTCACGTTTTATCTATCCTAAGTTTTCTGATGTTCCGTTTTTATTAGATAAACGTTGTGGTCCTCAAGTTTTTGATGCTACAAAACAGCGGTTTGTGTAAACTGTAAAATCATCATAACAGTCTGACATGGTACCTCACTGTAACTTCATTGCTACTGTAACTTTATTGCTTCTGTAGTCTTATAGTTTTTCAATTACTATATTGTCTTTAAATGAGTTGTGTTATGTCATCTCGTACTTAATATCACGACTTGTGTCACTTTCGTTTGCCAACGTGAACCTTTCAACACTTAAGATCGTAAATAGGCTGTTGCTGTATTTATTAAAACTGGATGCAACTCATGGTTACATTTCTATAGTCCGGCGCTGCAAATGTTTCGTCGTTCTTCCCCTGCGCACCCCAGCTGCTGTCTTTGTGTTACAAAGTGTCGTACTTTGTCATTGTAAGTGAGAGTCAGTCATCGGACAGTGATTGTCATTCACAAGCCCTAATGCTCATGTAAATGCGATAATTTTGGTCTATACCGGCATTGGGGGCGGGGGAGAGCGTAACAAGTTGCAGTTTTGAGCTCCTCTTTAGGGCCCAGATGGGAAAAGCTAGCCCCAGGACACACTTTATATCCACCTGAGTTAAAGAGAATGTTTTTCTGACTTGGTGCCTGGCCTGAATGCTTCGTTCAAATTGTGTATTAGAGRGAGAGGCTGCCYTCTGTAATTCTAAATGACTCCTCTATAACCCATTGTATCCACAAAGAGCTGTACATATTCATACACCAAAACACAGACAGGGCTAAACATGACTCACAATTTGAAACTGAGATTACACATGCCTAAAGAATGCATCACAAACTTTGATTCTTTAAGATCCAGCAGAAAACTGAGATTCTTTGTGAGGACAGCTGTGTTGGGAATTTTGCTGAAGGGTAAAACTACTGCAAGCATGACTGCGGCTAGGTGAGGGGAAACCATTGGCTCTTAATTTTCTTCGTACTGTACACCAGTCCAACAGGTCCATTGTCTTCCCTGAGGTGTCATTGTAATGCAAACCTTGAGTGTACCCCAACATGCCTTCATTTGTCACGTTTTATTGTGTCAAATCTCCAGTTTTGTTGTGATGGGTTTAAAGAATGAATTATAAAGGCTTGTTTAGGAGAATGGTTTGGGTGCCGGGCACGTGTGCCTCCCACAATGGTACACAATATGCATTGGGACCCTGTGTGAGGCTAACCTCAGTTAGCATGTCTTTGTCAAGAAGAGACTGAGATAATTGATACAGAGAGACTGACAAGGTCTGCTGTCGCTGAGGGGTGGAGGTCTTTAGAAAGCAAAAAGGAAGCACAAAAAAAGCTCAGCTTTGGCTTAACAATGTCTCCTGTTGCTAGGGAGAAAATGGTCCACAGGAGAACCTAATTGTACTGGTAGAGGCCTCACAATTCTGGCTTTTATAGCTGGCCCTCTTCAGCTTGTCATCACAACATCTTTTTTATTCTACTGTAGTCCTGAATTGTAATTCCATCCTTAATTCAAGCCAATCCTGCCCACAGTACTAATCAGGCAAATGGTCCAAATTATATCCCATCATGACTATTTTTCTGCGTTCCAGCAATTCATCAGCAAGGGTATTATTATTTATACACCGAGGCATTTTTTTCGTAGGACTCGGCAAGAATGACTGTTCAGACCAGCCATTTCATTAAAGATCACCATTTATTTGCATGTCATTTTGATTATGTTTGTATGGTAAAGTGTAGTGTTGGCATTCAACGTGGCAGTCGGTTGCTTTACATTTTTAGTGTAAAAAAGAGATTATTTCTTTGGCTGTCTAACTTCATATTTAAAACCTTGTTCTGCATGATTGGGATAGAATATGTTAGATCTGATAAAAATACATTGTGACTCATTTGACAAAATAAATTTTTTACTGCAGCCCATGATTATTGCATTAAAGCATAAATATTTGAATGCCAATTGAAAGACCTCATGAAATCATAATTGAGGATTTCTTTTCTTTTACTGCATGTCAGTTAGTTTTGAGGTAATCCAGATTTTGGTGTACTCTTAGAAGTTGACAGTTAACTTTTAGCAAATATATACTTATACCCTAGTGGTTGCAAGCCAAGGTTCATGGTTTTGATTTAACGGTTATTGGCTTTTCAAAAATTGGTTTTTTAAATGCAACAAGAGTCTGGGTAATAGCATTTTAAGTATAGCAAATGTTCTGTGTGTGTTAATATTGTTATTGCATTTACAGGTAAAGCTTGTAGTGTAAAATTTGTGTGTAAAAAAAAAAAAGATTCTGTTTGTTTCTCTGGATCAGCATCATTTTGTAAAGAGATTTTGAGGGCAGGGAGCTTTCAGTTAAGCAAAGGGAAGAACTTTCTTCGTGGTCAAAGTGCCTCTTTAGATCCTCTGTTTGAGAGGACCATGGATTACTGCACCTTAGGATACTTCCTAAGTTCTTTAAACCCCAAAGAACATAGTTCCCTGCTGAGGACCAAACCGCCTATATCCTCCAATCCTCAGCTAAACCAAAAGAAGTGCCTGCCCTTCTTATGAAAAGCTTCCCTGCATGCGATAGTTTGATTGGCCAAGACATTGTAAAACGTGTGTCAAGTGTCTCCCGCCCAGTGGCAAGTGGCCCATCTTATACAGATTCAGAGGCGGGGTGGATAACATTCACCAGATTGGTATCTCACCATGTCAACAGCTCCTCATAGACATCCAACAGAAAAGTTTTCACTGGAGAAATCTGTTTTGTTTAATGTTGGCAGTTTGGTCTTATGTCATTCCTCAGGTATGGATAATGGCAGAGATCAAAGACGCTTACTCCCCTTTCTCCTGAAAGATTCATCGCACTTATAATGACTTCAGTACATGGGTGCTGAAACTCAGAGAGGCGATGACCTCACCCCACTGGCCTCTTGATATTGTACAGATCAGATCTGAATTGGACACACTTAAACTTTGGTCTGTTGATTGTTACATAGAACACCTCAAACCTATGATTTATATATTTTTTCTTTTTGTAGGCCTGAAATAATTGGCAGATTATGTCATGTGATAAGAGATAAGATCTAGTTTTGGACTATAGCCAGGTAGAAGAAACTTGCAGAATAACATATTTTACATACTAATGAACAAGAATTTAGTAGCACACAGTTCATGCATGACAGATGAAGATTTGAACTTCAGTTAAACAGATTTAATTCCTCTGTTTAATTGTCCACACTGGGTAAAATGCAAACTAAATTCTGTTTTCACTGACAGTTGGATTTGAGTGTCTCGCAAAGTTGATCAAGCTAGTAAGAAGTTCACTTATGGCATTTTAATGAGAACTCTGAATGTCATTGTGTCAGTTTGGAGAGCTGTTCCAGCAAATCAGAGAATAATCGTTCATGTGTGGTAAATAAAAAACAAATCTTGTTTGTTGTAACTGTTGGCAGTCGTGTGTGTATTATCAGGACAGATGTCGTGAGTCTTTTAAATAAAGAAGATTTACTTTACTTTATTTAAGATCCTATAGTCTAAGCGATAATTAACTGTCAGCTCATTAAATTAGAGGTTACTATAGTTTTAAAGGAGCAAAAATATTTAAGCATTTATATTAAAAATATTTGAAGTATTGATAAGACATGCATTATGTTTCAGGTGCTGTCCGTGATCAATATTTTAATCAGGTTAGTTAATATGAGGTGGTAAAAAGTGCATGTGTAACAATAAGTATTACAAAAATGCTGACAGAAATAGTTTTTGATGTCTGGAATATAATGTGGTCATTGTTTTAAATGTCAGCTACCCTTTATGAGGAATCGAACAGTTTCTAGATAGTGAATTAAGTTCATAGTGCATGTTATCAAGGCTCTGGGAGAGTTTTAAATGATGCTGACTTTTGAGCTGTGCTCTTTGTAACCTGGACTCAGTGGCTAACTAACTGTCTTTGAGTTTGGCTATCAGGAGGAAGTTGTCTTCTGAATGGAAATTTGAGCAGACTGTAGTGTAATGTCTCTGACTGTCAAACTTTGCTTTCAATGGATTAATAATAGAGATTTAGGATAAGATCTGATTTTTATTATCTATGCAATTTGCCATTGCCTAGCAAATGATACATGCTCAATTAAAATTATGTTTTCCTGCTAGTTTTCTGCTTGTCTCTCTTGCTCCCAAACCCCCCTCCAAAAACTCTGAGAGTGATGGCCCAGTGGGGGGTAAGTGCAGCATGTGGAAACAATGGGGCAACCCTCTTTAGTCAGAATCTGCCCCCTCCTTAGCGCATTCCACAGGGGACCACCAAGACCTTCTCACTTGGACCTTAGAGCCAGAAATGGCAACAAAGACTCAGCCGGAGGAGCTTCAACAGAGGATTGACTGAGCATTGAATGAGAGAGATGGGAATTTTGACTGACAGAAGAAGAGCAGCAGTAAGAGTAACTTAACATGTTGCTAAGAGGAGCTGCCACCTCTTATGATTGAGTGAGAGCGTGTTACCCGCTCGCAGGGAATGCAGGGAATACTCTCTGAAACATGGCCCAGGGCTGGATTCATGGGTTGTGACTCACCCTGACTCATCTGTACACACTAAATAGGGCAGATGTGCAGAGACATGAAAAGCCTCACACTTCCGCAACTTCTCTACTCTCACTACTTGTGTCTCTGGTGACATTGTTAGTGTACTTTGCGGTTTTCCCTGAGTAAATCTGGCACAGTACAGAGCGACGTCTGATGGGTGCTGTGAAAAATCTGGCCCTGTATTTGTGGCTTTCCGCACATGAAGGCAGATAGTGGCTGCCACTGAAGTTCCTTGTTAACACTTCCCCTTTGCATGCTGTTAAATTGACACTCCCTGGGCCCCCTAACTTGGCCGATGAGCCTGTTTCTGTTTTTTTTTTTTTGCATATCGCTGGACAGGGAAGACTTTGAAGACTTTGTACTTCTTGTCTTTCTTTCTTTCTCTCTCTTTTTTTTCTCTCTCTCTCTTTCTCATTCTCCCTGTCTCTCTCTCTCTCTTCTTTTCATCTCTCTGTGTGTGGGAAGCTTTCCAGATGATTTTAATACTAAAACAGAGTGCTATAGCTGCTGTCTGCTGAAAACCCTTCCTCCCGTGGCTTTGTTATCAGGCATTAGCATGGCCACTGTGTGGTTGATTATTCAAGCAGAGACTTACTGAAGTCTTAAGCTTTGGATACAGTTCTCTTTTGGGACATTCCCTTGCCCTTATTCCTCTGCAAAAAATCCCCGTGTGTTATTTGAGTGGTGGTGTGTCTTTTTTTGTGTTGGTTTCAGTCAGCAGTGGTGTTCAGCTGTGAGCAGAGCTCAGAAATCTACACAAGTCCCTCCCAAGGTGTGTTCAGCACATTATAAATTCTTTACACCTCCGAAATCTGAATAAACTCCAAATGAGCAATCCTCCAGGTGTACTGCAAATCAAGGTTAGTCTGAAACATGTGCCCTCGTCTTCTGTTGTTCATTCTAGCATCAGAATTAACCAAAAAGTTAAACATGAATGTATAATTTTTGTACCACAAATAGTAATAGTATTGGACTTTTATTTACCCACTGGTCAGGCCCCAACATCATTAAGAGCCAGTAGGGTAAGGCTGGGGTGTTTGTCTGATTGTAACAAACTATTTTTGCAGTTTGGTGCCACTAGTGGTATGAAAACCACATGCTTTGCATTTTGAAATCTAACTGTATTTAAAGTAGGCTTGGATAACCCAAATACATTAGACGCATTGTGCTTTGAGTTTCCGTTTAGATAATCTGCTTGTATTATTTGAATCATGAAATATGAGTGCATATCAGTCTAAAGTACAACAATCTATTGTGTCAGAGCAGTATCATGAGAAAAACAATATTTTACAATATTGACACATGATTCTATAAGAACAGCCGTAATGTACAGTAATAATGATAATTATGACTATTTTATTATGGCTGTGGTTGTACTCAGCCTCCTCAGAATAATTTGTGGTCTTTTTGAGAGCTGGGGGATGCAGGCCAGCAGCTCATCTGGGTTTTGGGCAGAAGCACTAGCTCTGGAAATGTTCCAGATTTCATGTAATCCCTGCTAATTCCTCCCACGGCCAACATCAAGACATTCCCTGATGAGCCTGAGACCAGGACGCTCGTGTGTACAGGGTCTGTCCGATTTCCTAATTCTGCTCTCATGCATGTGCAGTGAAGTCTTTGGAGAGTGTGGAAGGTGCAGTGTTTTACGTGTGTGATTGGGCTGACGGGTGGAGGTGGCTAAAGCGCTCCCTCTGGCTCTCTCAAAAGCCTCTGTCAATTTAACTGACGAGGTGATGGGAGCTCTTAAAACGCTCATCAAAACCAAATGCCTCGGCTTCGGTCCCACCTCCGGCTCCAGCGTTTTAAACAACTTTTTTAAAGTCTAGTATGACTGCTCGCTTCACCGCAAGTCGCTCAGGCAGACCCTGGATTAGCGTTTCTCTTAGGTGGGGCGTTTATTTCACTGAGGCAAAATGGAGGACTGGCCAGACAAACACAAAATGGCCACATTTGATCTCCTTTTAGTCTTTTGGTGTAGAAGATCCTCTTATTGATGGCTTTGAGTCATTGACATACCTGTCCATATATTAACTGAGATGGGGAAGATGCCATGTCAAAAGCGTAGGAGGTTTAGCCCGGTGTAGGTTTACTGCCTTTACAATTGCTTATTGCTTATTGCTTCTGCTCTTCCCACCAACCTCATGCCTATCCAGTTTCCTAATCTCAACAGGTATATCAGAATCTTTGTTGCAATGTTGTAGCTTTGAAGGACTTGGAAACATGATCTTTGGCCTGACCTCATCCTGCCAGTGGGCCTCTCCCGTTCTCTGTCTCTCCCCATCTCCTCTTCTGCCTTTCTAACATACCGCTTTCACATTACCTCAATGCTTGTTCGTCAGTTTCGACATCTGGTGGATTTCAGCCCCTCTTAGATGTCGGTTATAAACAGTGTCAGAGAACGACTCCGGCTTCCGATGGTTTGCTTTAACCAAGGGGGATAAGACGTAGCACTCTTGCGTTAAAACCTTTCATGTGCTAAAGGTTAAGGAGATGTTTTGTTTTAAAAAAAATTGATTTTTTTTAGAGTCAGGAAGAATTTGAGTGGGGAAAAAGGGAAATCTGTTGAGAGCAGTAAAGTGAGAAAGTTTGTGGTTTTGCTCATATGAGGCTTATGGTGGGCTTGCAAATTTCCAAACAAGACATGTTTTGACCTACATATACTCCCCAACCCCCATCGAACCTCAGGATGTTTGTGTGAGCCCTGTGTGTTTGAAGTTAAAGATCCTTCTGTATATCTTTTAGTTCTATACAGTACAAGACTGTGTAGGAGAGATAGAAAGATATACGAGAGAGAGATTTGCAGTCAATATGTTTGTGTTATTATACAGGTTTGCATTGAACCCACAGCAAAAACAAAAAACCTACAGCACAGACTTTATGATGTGCCTAGAATGCTAAACAAAACTAGAAAGTCACATTCATAGACAGAGGCTTATATGTAGGTCTGCATGTTGTATTTTCAGGGCACTCAGAATCAATTGTTAGTTTGCAATTATCATCCAGTCCCTGTTCCATCCAGAAATATTTGTATCCTTTGCTGAAATACTCAGTTTGGCTTCATTTACTCACAATAAGAGTCTGAATAGCATCTTGTGCTGAAAGCCTGCTAATGCTTTGTTGTTTCTGTCACATAGCAACTAATCTGAAACCTTTCTTTTCATTTATTCTGTTTTGTACTGTGGAGTTGGAAGATGATTGGGTGTGGGGAACAAAGCATAGTTTTGATTGCATGTTTGTTTGGTTCGACGTGCAGAAGAGTTTGTTTGGCTTGCAAGCAGTGACTTCGGGATTATTCAACTCAAGAGGGAAAAATAAGTTTGCTTAACTTAAAAATAAGTTAAGTTTTACCACTCTGGAAGTGGTAGTGTGTGTTACTGATTGCCCGGGACACTGACTGATTATTTTAGGTGATGTATGCATTGTCACATCTCAGCAAGGCCTGCACTTTCTCACATTGGATTGCCCCACCTTTTAAAAAATTCCCCACTGCCATGAACTTCCTGTCAGTGTCTTAATGCATGTTTCCGTACAGATATCACTTTTCAAAGAGGAATTGAGATTTCTTCATTAAACCATCACAGTAAGAAGTATCGTTAGCCTTTGTTGCCTTTAAATACGTTTTTCCTCCTTTTTTCCAACACCCTCAGTGCTCCCCCACATGCCCATTTCTGGTCTGTACCTTTTGCCCCTTTTTCCTCAAAGATAAATAAACTATGCATTCCAGCCGTCAGTATGTCTGCTTACGCAACTGGTCATTGTAATTTGTCTCTTATTGTATCTGTGAGTGGTGGGATTGGTTTGGGGTGCGTAATTGCTTCCAACTGAACTTTGCTCCATTTCAATGAGCCGTATATCCAGCCCTTGACTCAGCCCTGTACTTTATCCTTTGCCCTTTGATGTTTTATTATGCCTAGGGATGCACTGATATAGAAACGCTGGCTGATACGAATAAGTGACAGTTGTTTTTATGTTGTGGTTGATGTTTTT
This sequence comes from Ambastaia sidthimunki, assembly GCA_036877625.1. Lineage (NCBI taxonomy): Eukaryota > Metazoa > Chordata > Actinopteri > Cypriniformes > Botiidae > Ambastaia > Ambastaia sidthimunki. Next base: position 34,435 of record JAZGTK010000943.1, read on the forward strand.
GCTTGTTTTTGAACAGAAGCCCTATTCACACTAAATTAAATCACATGCGTCAAGGGAAATCGGCTATTAAACAAATTTGAAGTCTTGTACAACAGCTGCTGTAAAAAATCAGGCATAAAAATGAATATGGTAATTGAATTGGAAAACAACCCAGCCAACAGGGAGTGTTCTCAGAATGTTGGCTAACGTTTTTTCAGAATTATTAAAAGTTCTTGCAATAACAGTAGTATAATATCAATATATATCATATTAACATTATTGATATAAGTTGTTAGTGGAAACGTTCTTCTAACCAAGCAATAAAACTGGATGTTTTGAACATCTCTAGAACATTGAAATTAAAAAGCTTCACACGCTAGCCTTTATGCTAGAACCATACAAGTAATAAACAGCAGAGGTCCGTTGATTCTTCTGTTAAACTCCAAACATGCCATCAACTGACTTTTAATGTGTCTGTGAAAGTGGCAGTCTGAGTTAAATGCTTCACAATGAGGTGACCTGGGAAGTGGTGCAGGCAGGGAGCTTTTGTAAGAGGAGACAAAGCCGGAGACGAAGCGCTGGAGAGGGAGACGGACGGGGAGTGAGAGGCTGGAGTGATGTTGTGGAATCTCCTCAGGGAATTCTGGGTAAACGTTCATGCATGGCAGCCTTTTGGAATGCTTACCAGTGGGGAGATTTAATTGGCCAGAGGTCCTGCTCTGGTTTAGCCATCAGAGATTGACTGGTAGAAAAGGATGAGAGCTTGTGGGTGATCACTCAAGTGTGTACACACACACACACACACGTCAATCCTACATATGTGTGTCTCATCACACCAATTCAGGGTTTTAAAGGATTTACTTGGTACTAAGTCACCCTGCCCAGCATCATACTTTTACATCTGTTTTGTGTTTTGCAGCGTCTCTGTGTTGCTTTGCTCCGCACTGCTTATGGAGGGCCAGGAGGGGAGGCCTAGTTTAACTATAGTGCTCTTAGCTTGGTTAATGATCACACAGCTGTCTAGACTCGTAAGCCTGTTATTAAGAGTCAAGTGTTATAGCTCTGCGGTATACAGGCAGGATCTTGACTTTCGACAAAAACAGTCATATTGCTTCTGATGAAGTTGTTCTTTTCGCCCGTTTATTTCCTCTTCATTAACCTGCGTGCCATGTGAAAAGAAAATGTTGGTGGTTGGCTGTTTTGAAAGCTGCGCTCGAGATTTGAATCCCTGATTAATTTAAGAAAGCATCATTTCACACACATGCTTTTCAGGGCCTTGTGGCGAACTGCCATCGGTTTCAATTTTAATTCTGTAATTCATAATCTCTGAACTGTTTCAAAGTGAACTTTAAGTGCTTATTTTATATGAATTGAATGAAGAACTCGGCAAGAAGTGGATTGAAACATTTGTGGGTTGAAATCTTTTTTTGTTAGATTTATGTACGTTTAGAGTACAACCAGATGTAGGCATCGCTGACTTACAACTCTTGCTCGGAGAGCTTTCTGTTGAAATGTAGTTGACATGAAGCACATGCATGGATAAATCATTTATAATAAACACTGCAATATTTCCTGAAACATTTTTGATTTTGATTTCACGGTGGCTTTTAATATTTGTTTCTTCTTGAAAATTTATTTGTGAAACTGTAGGACCAGTTTAAATCAAACTAGTGCAAAAATAAATAAATAAACTGTAACACATTCTCTTTTAATGTAAATGTGAATGAGATTTTTTTGCACTAACAATTTGATTGACCTCCAAATATCTTATTTGCTTTTTTCTTCATTTATTTTCACTTATCGGAAGCAAAGGATGTAGTTTGCAGAACTACCCAGTGTGTCTCCACCCAGCTGAGCCGTGCAGTATTGTAAGAGGGTTTCCTGTCTCCCCAAGTGTCAGTTTGCCTGTTTGGCACGGGATATCCTACTAGTTAACTCGTTTCCTCATTAGCATGACACCTGCCTCACGGGACCACAGAGTGATGCCTGTCTGATTTCACACTCCTCTTGTCAGGATATCACTCATAACTGCAGATTTAATGATGAAGAGGATTAGCTGCCTCATGTATTGCGACCCTGGTGTTGCATGTGACCTCTGGAGATGGAAAAAAACAGATGAAGCAGGTAAACAACTGGCTATGGAAAATGCCTGGCTTGGCATCCACAGTGTGACTTTTGAATGTGCGCTTGGAGGATTACGGAATAGTAGGTTCTTCTCATGGTACACAGGAGGAGGTAATATCAGGAATGGAAAGGGGGGACGGGATCGGAAAAACATGGCTCTAATTGTAGGTCAACAGACCTGTGAAGTGTTTTTCTCTGCTGATGTTTTCATAGCATTAGTCCTGAGGAATGTGTCCTTGAGCAAAAGTCTCTGTTTTTTCAGTCAGCCCCTTTTTGCTGCGTCTCCGGCCGGGCCTGTTAGCGCATTAACAGCGCAGACAGAATATGCGTTAGTGCATTGGGCTGTTTGATCTGCTTTGTACACTGAGGTTCAGTATATAAAGTGTAGAATATGTCTCCTAGAGGTGAGGTAGGGAAAGAGAGTGACTGACATTGAGCAAGTAAAAGCATGTATTGTTAAGGCTGCAATCTGTAACATTTTTTGGTTAAAATATACAAAAATAGTTATTGAACAATTACATAACAGATCTGTGTTCAAAATGATCTTCATTTCATAGCCCAATTCACAACACTAGATTTATATATTAATGATTTATATTTCAGCTGTCATGTCCAATTCCACAGTCAATTTGACTTCACTATATGTATAGAAAAGTGTGTAAACTACAAGCAAGTAAACTGTAATTTATGATTTAAACAGAGATGGCGATAAAGGGGCAAAAGTTGCAGATTGCAGCTTTAAATCTGTTGAATGTTACAACACAATACAGCTTACATGTAAGGCATTAAGTGTCTCCTTACAGGGGTCTGCTGCACTCCAAGTGCCATAAAACGACCTTCTTGAAACCATCCACCATTTTGTTTAGGGATCGTACGAAGCGGCCAACTCTCCTGTCATTTCCATTTAGCCGTCCCACATTTATTGAGAGCCTCTGAAAGGCATCATTGTCCTGGCAATAGTGTTGTAAACTTGTCATTGCAGTGTTTGAGAGATGCTGGATTGGATTTGGAGAGAAAGAGAAAGTAATTCCCCTCTTTATTACCTCCATATGAGCAGTTGCTCTGTAATAATGGGTTCCTGTTACAGTTGTCCTGTTTGAATACGTTCCCATTGCGGTGGGAACCACACAGTGAAAACCTGTGCAGTTGTATCTTTACCTTCAGTACGGCTCTCTTAATAGTGAGCGCCAGCTGTTTTCTGACGAACAAGACGCCAGTTGTGGCTCTTGGGCCTGTGGAGTGAACCAGAACTATATAGACTTTGCTCACTATAAACTGAGCATTTAAGTTGGTGAATTAGTTTGTTTTTTTCATGGAATATATATACTACTCTTTCTATTTTTTATATTTAATATTTTTAAGTATTGGAGTGCTTTTTTCCACTCTTAACATATCTCTGTCACTTTCATACTCCCGAAACTAGTCTAATTACCAACTTAATGTGGAAACTTAATGGTCAAATGAAAAGCACATTAAAAAAAAACATTGCAATATTAAAAACAATTCTTAAATTTGCATCACATCTGTCATCCTGAGAGCAAGGCCTCTTTTTAGCCTAGTAGATTTTGGGTGACTTTATGAAAGGCCGAATTTCTCCACCCTGTATTCATGAGGTTTTACAAATAAAGCACGGACAGCCCAGAGATAGCCTGAGGCCACAGAAAGGGGGGGGTGGACCATGATGGAGAGAGATATGTCTTCAGGCAGATGGTGGGAAGACAGAAAACTGCATCAGCAATAACATGTTTGAACATGAAAGCAAGATTTTGGAACAGAAAACTATATAGTGGAAAAGCTATGATTTAGAAATGAAACATCAAGCTCTTATCTATCTAAAATGGCGGCGTTCAATTTTGTTCTGCCTTTCATCCCATTAAGCCGCTCTCATCTCCAGTGGTAATAGCAATGCATGGCGTCATTGCCAGAACCAGGGAGTGGGCTCATTAAATGCTCATTCCACAAAGGTTTTCGAGCAATGCTCATTTGGATCAAGGCTTGATGGTTTATCACTATCTGCATGTTGCTGTTCTTATGAAAGCTAGCCAAACATTTCGTTAGGTCAGGCTGTCTTGTACCTCAGGCCGCAAATGGAAAAACATGCTTTTTCAAATAGTAGTTTCCTTCTTACTCTGGTAATTGTGGCTTATGTTTGTGTAAAGATTGTAGTCTGTGTTGTTCTTTGTAAGAATAAGTCTTCCATCGCTAAGTGGAATTTGTCTGTAATGGTTACTTTTTTGTTGATATTTGTACTTTCTGTAATTAATTGATTTTGAACAATTTATTATTCAAACTTTATTTTGTGGATAACTTCAGTCATAGATTAGCTATTTTTTGTAGACGCTGTGCTTGTAAAGAAATGTGACATTAATTATGATTAGGCTTTTTTTAGGCGTTAATTTGCATACTGAATTGTGATTGGTCTTTTTTTGTGTATATGGCGTTACTTGTTGCAAAGCTGCTCTGGTAGCTGGGAACTGGCTTGCTCATTGACGTGAGTTTACTTTTTCAAATAAGAACTGATGATGATTCTTCACAGTTTATATCAACCTGAAATGATGAGTGTTAGCAGAATAGATGATGTATATTACACTCGCACTGGCATGTGGAAGTTGCAGCATATGTCTTATTAGATAGACAACAGGGAGCCCATTACTCTGCTGTTTTTGGCAAGAGCACGAAGATGTGCAGGCCAGAGCGATTTATAGTGACGGCCTAAAATAATCCCCCAGAGAATTTATGACTTCTGACTCGGAGGGTCCAGGGCTGTGATTGAGCGTGTGTGTGGGACGTGGGTTTGCTGGTCAGTTCCCAGCAGGGTCACAGTGCATGGCCTCTCTCAGAGGAGTGGCTGTTAACCTTTGACCCTGGTGGTTAAGCTTGCGGGCTGAAGTCTGTCTGGGGCCGGGGCCACATCATGGCTGAGGAAGAAGGAAAGAGGGACACAGGAGGGGGTGTCAGAACTAATCTGGGTTTTGTCCACAGGGCAATTTCCATCCCCTCATCTGCCAGCAACACAGAATGTTCTTAAGCCCGTGGAACAGGAAGTGACTTATTGGAGACAGCGACAACAAATGCCTCCACGATTTATAGTCAGTTTACTCTTAATGATCATATGTAGATGGAAATAGATTTTAACTTCATCTTATTTCTGTCAGAAAGTTTGTCTTTACAGAATCAAATCACTAAAAGCTTTTTCAGTAAATGTTTAATGGATTTCTGCCAAGGTTGAATTTGAGCAAGCAAACATTGACTGTCCTCTTAAAGATTGAGGTATTGATTATTAAAGTCAAAACTGACTGAGCGCACAAAAAATAAAGGGTGATCATGTAATTAAATTCAGACCACCCACTTAACCTTAACTTCTTCCTGTGGCATAACACGGTGGGCTTTAAGCATGAAATGTATTTAAATATGCTTTTGTCAGGACATCTGATGAGGGAGGGACAAAGAGCTGTGTACCAAAAGTATTTATGTAATTCTTAGAATAGAAGCACACTTCAGTTTTGGTTGGGTGTCAGCAAATTTTTATCTATACCGCTTCCTAAAGATGCAACTTTTATTTTGGGTTAAAACAGAAATCAGTTATTGAGCAGGTACACAACAGAGTAATGTTCAAAATAGTCTCTCTCTAATAGTGTCTCCCATGATTTATAATTTGAGCTACAGATAAGCCCATTGTAGGTGAATATACTGGAAAAGTGTAAATACTATAGGACTTTCAAAGCATTACTTGGTTTGTTTTAAGTGGTCCGATATGTATTCTGAATTGTGAACAGTGCGTTTGGTACTACTAGTAGCGCTGAAATTTACACAATCTAATCACAATCTACCTTTAACCAAAGAAACATTTATGTAATATTGACTCATTAAGCCCTTATTGCTGTTGATTGTTTTGATTGGTTTATGGTTTGTACTGAAATGGCCTAAAGTTCTGAATCAGAATTGTTTCTCCATTCAGCAATTTGCTATTTTTACGTTTTGTTCCATTTCAGGTGTTTTTGCTAGAATATTTGCTTTGCCTTTTCAAGTTAGTTTCCTTCCAAATGGCCGTATATAAAGAGCTATGTGTAGGGCTGAGATGTGATGTACAGGGCTGTATGTTCCTGATGCCAAGTGTGTGAAAGCGAGTGAGTGATTTGGATGGGGTCCCAGTGGAGTTAAGGGGTGTAGCTGCTTTGGGGCCACAGCAGGGTGAAGGTGCTGCTCTTTCTCAGTTTTTAAACTGCTTCAGACTCCTTGTATTTAGTGATGCACAGAAATAAACATTCTGCGACAAACCACAGATTCTGAACTCAACCAAATATGTTCATTTTAAATTGCCCGTTTCCCTCATAACACATTAATTTTCTTACACTAATTACAAAGTATTGTTTTAGCCGTTATGAACTGCATAAATGTAAAAACCTATGCATGTTTCTCAATGCAATTGTGATGAAATCCAAACAGAATAGATACAATGAACTGAAGACTTACAAAATCTCAATTTAAAATATTTATGAAATTCTTTTTTTAAAAATCGGCTAATCAAACTTTTGTTGGTTGTGTTCCTGTAGGTGTTTTTTATACAGAGCAAAGCTGCTTTATTGCAGGATCGATTAACACTCCAGTCAAAATCTGTCCCGTCATAAGCACCCACATTTGTTAACAGCAGAGCATTGTCGTGGACAGGCTGTCTTGTCCCACACAATAACACACGGTGCCGCTCCTTCCAACCCGCCCATGTAAAACAAACTTTGGCAGTGGACTGTTGGATGTTTTGTGGTGTTGGTGATTATTTGCAGGCTCTCAGCAGCTCCTAGCTTCACCCACGCTGATGCATTCAGCGCATGTTCAGATACAGGCCGTGTCACTGATATCTGTGTGCATGTGATGACGCTTAATACCATCGCGGGCAGACCTGTCCGACTGCAGCCCAGCTAACAGGGAACATTCTCTCAAAGTCTCTCAAGGTTCTCTCAAAGTTATCAAAAATGTTCTTGCAGTATTGTTAGTAGAACTTTTTATATTATATTATTAGTAACTTTTTTATATTATTAGTATTAACATTATATATAATGTTAATCAAGTGTGTGAAATAAGTCGTAAGTTGTAAGTGGAACGGTTTAAAAATGTAATAGAATTACAAAAGTTTAAATAACAAATTGTGCATTACACCTTACAGTATAAACGCAGCCTTACAGACCTGTGTAATAATTTAGAATGTAAGTTAATGAGAAAAAGAGATTGCATATTTTGTTCTTTATTACTAATTGTTTAGAAAAAGTTTGAGAAAATATTATTATTATTATTATTATTAAGTATTATTAGGTAAAATTTGTTTTGCAGAAAAGTAATTGGACAGGTATTGGCATCTACTACTGTTATTTTGTGGCATCATGACCAACCTGCTGTGTAGTGTCTATCTAGAGTGGCCAGTCTTGCTGAACAGCAGCAGGGGAAGCCAAACCGCCTGTCGGAGTCCAGTCGTCTGAAAGGACCCTTGTGTTCGCCTAAATTCCAACAGCCGCATTAAAAAGAAAAACAAAACATTATTGCAGCTGTGACTGCGCAGTCCCACCAGCTCATACTGTCTATGTTAATGTGACGCCTTGTTTAATCCAGGCGCTCGCTGTTCTCTGTGCTGTTCGGCACATGAGTGCCGCAGTGTGGACTTGTTTTAGATGGGTGAACCATGGAGGGGGTCTGGCATCCCTTAGAACTACATTTACATTTATGCATTTGGCAGACATTTGTATTCAAATCAACTTGCAGTGAATTCAGGGCATACATTCTATTAGCATGTGTGTTCCCTGGGAATCAAACTTAAGATCTTGCCATTGTTAGTTGGGAACATGAGACCCACATGTGCATACTGCGTGCACACTGTATTTACTTCAGTGTTTGTGATTATTTTAGCTTTAGGGCCACATGAAGAATAAATAAATAAAATTTCATTCTTGGTCAAGATTCAAGAAGCTGACTGGCATGGTAAAATTAGTTGTATGTTGCCAAAGCATTAATTCAGTTAAATTAAACTGTATTTTTTTGTGTTGCATTGTTTCAATTCCATTTAAATTTATTTATATTACGGTTTTTTACAATGTTGCATTGTTTTAAAGCAGCTTTACATATAGTGGCATATTGATAGTAAACATGCTTCTATTTGCATTTTACTAATTTAATACAATCGGTTTCGGTACAAACTAAATATAATCCTTATTCTGATTTAATAAACAGCACTCAGTTCCACACAGTTGTGCAGAATGATCATCCCAGTATGATATGAGTGTTCCAAAAACCACATTGTGTTTGTTAGTGGGAGCAATGAAATCTGACATTTATGTAGCAAACACAAAGGTTTGCTACATATTTACTGCCAAATATTTGCCACATTGGTTTATTTGATTAGTGACCTAAAAATACTGCAGAATCCTAAATATTTCCTATTTGTTTTAATCCTACTTAAAATGAAATCCTTAAAGCTTATTTTCAGGACTAAACTAGATTTAGAGTCCCAATTTATGCCTAAAATTCACTAATGCCCATCAAATACACTAATTAGCATACAAAAATACTGATGTTACCTTATTTATATGGTGCTTATTTGTGATGTGCAAGTCTGTTCTATTGGTTCTGCTGCTCTACATTATTTTCTCTCTTTTTCTCAGGAGCCCATCTGAAGGTCTGTCCTCAAGGTTTCTCCTGCTGTACTCTAGAGATGGAGGAGAAGTTGAGTCAGCAGAGCCGCACGGATCTTAAAGCTCCCGTCCATCAGCTCAGCTCCAACCTCCAGAGCACCTTCAACCAGAGACACCGTCACTTTGATCGTCAGTACATCACCTCTAACACCCACATACACCTGCAAATCTAACTGGTCAGAATGGATTTGTAGGGGTCATTGTAGAACAATGTTAAAAACGATCCCTGCATTTTTAAGAGTTACCTCAGTGGTTTTGTATAGTTTGTCATTTGTATTCGTTTGATCTGTGTGGTTTAATCCTCAAGTTCATTAATGTTTGCAGGAATGAGTGTTAAACGTGTATTAATTACCATTTAATCAAAAGTCAAGGAAGATCACTTTGTTTTGTGACAAGGTAAAGTGAGGTCAGCAACAATGGGCCAGGGCTGGGGGGCCGGGGGGCATTCGCTATACCATGAGAGTACTGCAGTACGTACCATTGTTGTATCGTGGTTTTTCGGTTTGGTTTTGAATACAGTTACACCCCTACCTATCATTGGCTAATTGTCTGAATCAATTATGCTGCTGTACAGTCTCAGCCCCCATCCATCCCCCCACACACAAACGTTCAGTTTTGACAGACACCCCTGCCTGGCCACGCACCGTCCCCAGAGACATGCAGTCTACACATCCATCTCTTCACCTGTCCCTCAACATCCTGCAATCATCTGCCACACACACACACATACTTCCAGACTTGCAGACAGACCACACACACACGCATAAGCCAGGCTTCCTCTGAGCATTGCATGTGGCAGTGAATATCAGGCTGAGAGCAGGATCAGGTTTCTCGAGCGCAGGGCAGAGGGTGCATGGGAACATGCATCTACACTGCTGACTCACTCAAGAGGGGAAAACCCTGCAGACACTCTCCGTCAGCTATCGAACACTAGCTTGTGGTTTTCAATGCATGTTTTATCTTCTTTTCCTTTATGCTGTAATGTTGTATAAGACACGTGTCAAACATGGAAAAATTGAGACATACTAAAGCCCCAGTCACACGGATCCAAATCAGTCCAGCTTCAGTGTTTATCTTAAGTTCATCAGGACTCATTTGCAGAAGGATTGTAGGGGCCAAAGCTCTGTAACAGGCGATACCCCCTGAGATGAAACAGTGAGCTGGTGTTTGGATTGATGGTTGATGATGGGACAGAAAATAGAATAAATGAAGTGCTCATGGTACATTTCCCTCCTGCTTGACACTCGCACGTGATTCGTCAACCATGTGCTCTCAGCCAAAGCTATTTGATAATGAAGCCGCCCTCTCTACCATAGCTCTGAATCAGGTTTTAAATGGACTGACCAAAGTCAGTTTTCTGCCAGAGATATTAGAGAGCTGGGATGTGACATGAGGTTGATTGAATCACACTCTTGGAACATGTGTAATATCTTAGGATGTGAGGTGTTGTGTGGTGCTGGGGTTTCTCAACAAATACTACTGAAGTATTAACATTAACATAGATTTTAAATGACACACAGCCGTGTGGGCAGTTGTGGCCTCCTGGTTAGAAAGTCAGACGTAGAACAGTAGAACGTAGAACAGTAAGCATTTTTTGTATCTTTTTATAATTAATAAAATAGTTGCAGGTATTAAGCTGGATTTACACCGCAAGGCCTAATTTTTCATGTTAATACTGAGTTTGTGTAAGGTTTCCGAAGTCCCTAGTATGGCGTACCGGAGGAGAATTATGGAGGTGAAGGGTTGCAGGGGACATTAATGAAAACGAAAGGTGACTGGATCTGTTCTCATGATTGGGTGCTTGTGTGAATGTAAAATGAAAGTGAGAGTTCAGGGAGTGAATGGTAACAGGGATGGTGTGTATTGCAGCCAGATGTGAACAGGAATGTGACGTGTCGGAATGTGGCGGTTGCCAGATCCTGCCCGCCTCCTCCCCTGCACTTTCTCTCTCTTGCCTTTTGTTCCTGATCTCCCCCTTTTCTCGCTGCCATCAGTCTGTTATGCCTTTCATTTCTCCTCCATCTCCAGGTTCTCAGGTCTTTTGAACATACCGTGGGAATCGCCAGTCTGTGTTAAATGTGCACTAGACCCTGGCATGTGACTTAATGAGCTAAACACCCTTAAAATACCAATAGCTTTTATACCTTCAAACAAAGAAACTCTCAATGCATTCTTTCTTTCCACATAAGTATTTTCTTCACTATGGAATTTCTAAGGTGTAAATGAGATTCTTGGATTTCTTTGAGATGTTAGAAGTTCTTGCCACAAAAGATGTTTTACTTGTTGCTCTTCTGTTTACAACAAGGTACGTCTAAACAGACATTTTCTCTGTGCTGAACAGGCTAATAGGGTGGAAAGGTGAATGTGTTGGTAGTAGTTGATAGGGATGTAGAGACCCAGATAACAGGGAACATTTTCAGAACATTGAGAACTAATGTTTAGGGAACTAATGTTCCCTAGATGTTTCCCAAAATTTTGCAGTAACATTAGTAGAACTTTTTTCAACATTTTATATGCGTGCATGTGTGCGTATGTGTGTGTGATAAAACAACGCTCATGGCCAAGACCCTTAAATAAAACTTAAGTTGCAGCCTGAGCTAACACCACTATGTTATTTAACTAGTCTGTTATTGGATGACTGGTTGGTTGTTATGACCCATCTCTTGTAGTTGTAGGAGATGGTAATGAACACTAAATGGAAACACACAAATTGCTCAGCAGGAAATGTGGTAGAAACGTTCACTATCAGCAAAGCAACTACATGTAATTAAGATTAAATTAATTTAAGCAGGCACACACACACACACACACACACACATACACATAAGGAAGTTTGTGCAGGGGAGTGGTAGCCATTGCTTTGAAAGTCTCAAGGTTGGAGTCACGGGCAATTAAGTCTTCTACCAGAAATAGATTTTCTCTGGAGAATGGTGTTTTTCCTCCTTGTGTATCCGGTCTGGGTTTAGGTGAACACCATCTAGAGAAGCCACTACTATGCCATAGGATTCAGGATTAACCCTACCAAATTCTCATCCTCAACACCTCAGCTGGGGGTTTTGAAATCCCACAAGGAAAGAAAGAAGCAACTAATTGGCACAAATGGGGAACAATTACTGCCTGGGATAAAGTAAGGAAAGGAGGGTAAGTTAGGATGGAGGGCAGGACAATGATTGGGGTGGACTGGAGTCTGGATTTTTTCCCCGTCTGAATGTATGAGAAACATGTTCAACTGCTCAGGGTTTTGGGACCTGTTTTAAAGCGCTTGCTGAAGTGTGTCTAAACACATTTTCTGCTCCCCCTAACAGACAATGTAACATAGTGCTGTAAGTCTCCAGGCAAGCACCCTTGCGTTTAACCTTTCACACACATTTCTAAACCAATGACTGTGCGGGAAACACATTTTAATGGAAAAATCAGAAGGGAGGGCCACCGCCTGCTTTCTTGGCAGACTCCTGTGTATCATAAAGTGTCTTTTAATGACGAAGTAGGACGCCTGAATAACGCCCCTCAAACGCTAATAACGCTAGGTCCTAAAATCTTAGCAGTTATGTTGGGAAGGATGTAAAGAAAAAGATGTGTGGGGGATGCTGGGCATTGAGTGGCTTGCTTGGCTACACATGACTTTTAGTGCCTATATGCCATTTAGCATAGTTAAACGTTTTGCCTTTTATTTGGGCTATAATTATTGTCTCTAGTTTCTCCTGGGATGTCATGTCTTGATGCATATGCATTTCTGCAGGAATCAAAAGTCTTCCAAAAGCTACAAAAAGTCATTCTGCTTGACATTGATTTAACATACATTTCCTTTAAGTGGTCTTCTGACAAGTGGTTCATGCAAATTAATATTTTCTTTGGTAACAACGTGCAAACCTGGAAACTTGTCTTCTCCTAATCCTCAGCTCTTTCTCCTCCATTACTTTCTCCTGGTTTTTCCTATCCCCATGTTCCCTGACATTAAACTTGTGACAGCTCTGGCATTCCTGGCTATCTGGGGAAGGGCGTGTGCGGTGGCCATTAAGGTTTAATCTCTGTCAATGGAGCATGGAGCTGGGTGCCTTCTATCTCTCTCCCTGTGTGGGGTCAGGGGCTGAGGACTATTCGTGGGAGGGGAGCTAAACGCAAGGGCTGCGATGTTTCCGGTATCCGTGGTTACACAGCAGGATGGGGGCATTTAGAAAACCCCCAAACACACTCGCATTCCCCCCTCTTCATTTTGCTGACTGTGTTCACTTGAGGTGAAATTGACAGCACAGTGGTGGCTCGTTTTGTGTGTTTTGTTTGTTTATAAACCTGAGGTGTCTTGTTTGTGTTGATGAAGCCTTCGGCAGTGAAAGACATTTTACGAGAATGTCAGGCGGCACTTTCACATTCATAGCCACTTAACACTTCAAAGTCTCCCTCATTATGCAGAGGGCATCTGTGCTGCGGGGCTTTTTGTAAGCGTGAAAAGGTGATACAAAAGCAAAAAACAAATGGTGCATTTTGTGTGTAGAACACGTGTGAGCGCGGGAGAGAGGTAAAGCATTTCTTTGGAATTCTCATTTTGTTCAGATTTTAAAAAGTAGCGTTGTGAGGAGAGTTTCATGGGAGAGAGAAGCTGGATTATTTGGGAAGCCTGGGGGAAGGGGGGTCTGACATTCCACAGGATGAAGTAGGTCATTGTTTGCCATCTCCAATGAAGAGAGCCTTCTGAAGGCACTGATGAACTGAAGCAAAGGAGAGTTAGCGAGTGCGAGGGGTTTCAGGAGGGTACGGGTCGTTTTTTTGGTGAGGGGGGTCCAGCATTATTCAGTAATCCTATTGAAAGGCCTTCTGAAGGACGGCGCGAGAGAAGCGCGGAGAGGGAAAAATAGGGAATGGAATGTGACAACAGAAAAATGCCATTGATAGCGGTCAGCCTCAAGCTGTATCATAGGCGAGACAGTACCTATTTGAACCCGCAAGCTGCCCTTCATCCTTTTCTGCCTTTTCTATTGACGCTTTCTGCGCTGTCAGCTCTTTCTCCTTAGATACAAAATGTTATTTTCCTGGAATGTGAAAGTGAAAAACTCAAATGGTATATGCATTAATCTGTTTAGATA